>JBBYHO010533774.1:3602-16062 GCA_038382025.1 Adansonia gregorii | reverse complement strand
GTCTAATAGAAATGATTGAAATAAAGGTTTTCTTGCAAAACCAAAGCATCAATAACATATATCCTAATGAGGAGAATATGTTTATAGTACTCAATCATGAAATGAAGGGATATTATTGAGAAAATACTTGTTTATCTCGTTTAAGGGATAAACTTTGAATCAAAAGAAAAATGCTAAAGGAAAAGCTTTTCTTAAGAAACCAAAGCATCAATAGCGTGTGTCCCAATATGGAAAACTTGTTTATGGTGTCCAATCATGAAATGAATGGATATTATTATAAGAATCCTTGTTCATCTCATTTAACGGATAAACTTTTATTGTAAAGAATAGTGTGGAAAGAAATGTTTTTCTTATAAAATTAAAGCATCTATATCATTTATCTTGATGACAAGAATGTGTTTTTGGTGCCTACTATATAAAAGAATGGAGGGTATTATAAGAATCCTTGTTTGTCTCATTTAAGAGATAAACTTTAATTCTATGGAAAATGGTGAAAAGAAAACCATTTCCTGCAAAACTAGATCTTCAATATCATGTACCCAATGAGGAGAACATATTTATGGTGCCAAATCACAAAGAAAGGTATATTATTATAAGAATCCTTGTTCGTCTCATTAGAGTAATGAACTTTGATATTAATGAAAATGGTGGAAAGAAAAGCTTTTCTCACAAAAATGAAAATCAATATAATGTATCCTAATGTGGAAAACATGTTTATGGTGCCCAATTGCAAAAGAATGGAAATTATTACGAGATCTTTATTGGTCTAATTTGAGGTGGAACCTTCACTCTAAAGAAAAAAGATTAAAGAAAAGCTTTTCTTGCAAAACCAAAGAATCAATGCCATTTATCCTAAGAAGGAAAAAGTATTTATGGTGCCCAATCATTAAATGAATGGAAATTATTATAAGAATCCATGTTTATCTCATTTAAGGGAGGAACTTTGATTCTAGGGAAAATGGTAGAAGGAAATGCTTTTGTTGTGAAGTCAAAGCATCAACATCGAGTATCCCTATGTCAAAAATATGTGTTTGGCACCCAATCAAGAAGGGAATGGAGATTATTACAAGAATCATTATTTATCTAAATTGCTAGATGAACATTGATTCTGAGGAAAGTGACAAGATGTAAAGCTTTGCTTGTGAACCAGAGCATCGATTGGCATGCATCAACGAGGAAAACATGTTTATGGTACCAAATCATGAAAACAAAGTTTATTATTATGAGAATCCTTGTTTGTCTCATTTAAGGGATAAACTTGAGTTTAAGAAAAAAGATGGAAAAATAGCTTTCCTTATGCAAACAATGAATTAATATCATGTATTTTAATAAGGAAAATATGTTTATAGTGCCCAATCCTAGAAAAAATAAAGATTATTATGAGAATCATTATTCATCTCATTTGAGGGATAAACTTTAATTCTATGAAAAATCATGTAGGGAAAAGTTTTTGGTGCAAAACTGAAGCAACAATGCTTGCAACTTGATGAGGAGAATGGTTTAAGGTGCCTCATCACAAAAATATTGGATATTACTATGAAAATCTTTGTTCATCTTATTTGAGGGATGAGCATTGATTTTAAGGAAAATGGTGAAAAGAAAAGCTTTTCTTGCAAAACCAAAGTGTTAATATCATGTATCCCAGTAAGAGGAATACATTTATGGTGCCCAATCACAAAATGAATAGAGATTATTATGAGAATCCTTGTTTGTCTTATTCTAAGGATGAACATTGATTCCAAAGAAAAATGTGGATTCTTACAAAACAAAAGCATAAATATCGTTTATCTTGATGAGAACAACATGTTTTCTATACCTAATCAAGAAAATAATAGAGATTATTATAGGAATCCTTGTTTGTATTATTTGATTGATTCTATGGAAAATGGCAAAAATAAAAGCCTTTCTTGTGAAACCAAAGCATCAATATCATATATCCAAACAATAAGAATGTGCTTAAGGTGTCCAATCAGGAAATATGTGGATATTATTATAAGAATCCTTGTTTATCTTATTTAAGGGATGGACTTTGATTCTAAGAATAATAACAAAAAAAAAGCTTTTCTTTCAAAATTGAATTGTTAATATCACGTATCCCGATGAGGATGGCATGTTTATAATACCAATTATGAAATAAATGAAGATTATTACAAGAAACCATGTTTTTCTCATTTGAAGGATGAACAAAAATTTTGGAAAAAAAAGTTTTCTTAAGAAACCAAAGCATAAATATCTTGCATCTTAAAGAGGAAAACATGTTAATGGTGCCTAATCAAGAAAAGATGGTAGATTATTATGAGAATGCATGTCACATGATGGATGAACTTTGATTTTAAGGAAAATAGTGGAAAGAAAATCTTTTCTTATGAAACCAAAGCATCATTATCTTGTTTCCTAGAAAGGAAAATATGTATACAATGCCTAGTAATAAAAGAATAAAGATTATTATGAGAATCTCCCTCATTTGAGGGACAAACTTTGACTCTAAAGAAAAATATGGATAGAAAAGCTTTTCCTGCAAAACCAAAGTATCAATATCATTTATCCCGATGAAAACATGTTTTTTGTGCCTAATCAAGAAAAGAATAGAGATATATAAGGGAATCCTTGTTTGTCTTATTTGAAGGATGAACTTTGATTCAAAGGAAAATGGTGAAAAATAAAGCTTTTCTCGCTAAACCAAAGCATCTATATCATGTATCTACATGAAGAGAATGTGTTTAAGGTATGCAACCATGAAAAGAATGGATATTATTATAAGAATCATTATTTGTCTCATTTGAAAGACAAACTGTTGACTCTTAGGAAAATCATGGAAAGAAAAGCTTTTCTTGCAAAACCAAAGCTTTAATATAATGTATCCCAATGAGGAGAATGTATTTATAGTGCCTAATCATGAAATGAATGGATATTATTATGAGAATCCTTGTTTGCCTTATTTGAGGAACAAACTTTGAATCTAAAAAAAATATGAAAAGAAAAGCTTTTCTTACGAAACCATAGCATCAATAACATTTATCTTGAGGCTGACAACATGTTTTTTTATACCTAATCAAGGAAAAACAAAGACTATTATGGGAATCTTTGTTTATCTCATCTAAGGCAGAAATGTTAATTCTATGAAAAACGATGGAAAGAAAAGCCTTTCATATGGAACCAAAGCATCGATATCGTATATCCTAAAAGAAAATGTGTTTATGGCACCTAGCCTTGAAAATAATATTATGAGAATCCTTTTTTGTTTCATTTAAGAGATGAACTTTGATTCTAAGGAATGGTGGAAAATTAAGCTTTTTGTGCAAAACCAAAGCATTAATATAATGTATCCCAAAGAGAAAAATCTTTTATAGGGCTTAGTCATTAAAAGAATAGAGGCTATTGGGGGAATCCTTATTTGCCTCATTTGAGGGATGAACTTTGATTCTAAGTGAAATGGTTAAAGGAAATGCTTTTCTTGTGATAGCAAAGAATCAATAGCATGCATCCTAACGGGAAAAACATGTTTGTGGTACCCATCACAAAATGAAGGAATATTATCATGAGAATCCTTATTTATTTCTTTGGAGGGATAAACTTTGATTTTAAAGAAAAATGTGGAAAGAAAAGCTTTTCTTGTGAAACTAAAGCATTAATACTGTTTATCCCAATAACGAGAATGTTTTTTTGGTGCCTAATACATAAAAAAATGAAGATTATTATGAGAATCCATATTTCTCTCTTTTAAGTGATGGTCTTTGATTTTAAAGAAACTTGTGAAAAAAAAAGTTGTTTCTGTTAAATCAAAGCATTAATATCATCTATCCCAATAATGAGAAAGTGTTTTTAGTGCCTAATACAAAAAAATAGAGATATTATGAAAATCCTTGTTCGCCTTATCTGAGGGATGAACTTTGATTCTAAGGAAAATGGTAGAATAAAAGGCTTTTCATTTGAAATCAAAGCATCAACATTGTGTATCCTAAGGAGAAAAAATGTTTAAAGACTCAATCATTAAAAAAATAGGCACTATTTGTAGAATCTTTATTTGCTTCGTTTGAGTGATGAACTTTGATTCTAAGGGAAATGGTCAAAAGAAAAGCTTTTCTTGCTAAACTAAAGCCTTAGTATCATATATCCAAATAGGAATAACTTGTTTATGGTACCCAATCATGAAATGAAGGGACATTATTAAGAGAATCCTTGTTTGTCTTATTTAAGGGATGAACTTTGAATCAAAAGAAAAATGCTGAAGGAAAAGCTTTTTTCTTGTGAAACCAAAGCATCAATAATGTGTATCCCAATGTGGAGAACTTGTTTACGGTGTCCAATCATGAAATGAATGGATATTATTATGAGAATTCTTGTTTGTCTCATTTAAGGGATGAATTTCGATTGAAAGAACAATGTAGAAAGAAAAGCTTTTCTTACAAAACTAAAGCATCTATATCATTTATCTTGATAATGAGAACATATTTTTTATGCTTAATACAGAAAAGAATAAAGGTTATTACGAGAATCCTTGTTTGACTCATTTGAGGGATGAATTTTAATTCTAAGAAAAATGGTGGAAATAAAAGCTTTTCTTGCAAAAACAAAGCGTCAATATCTTGTATTCCAGAAAGAAAAATGTGTTTGTGTTGCCTAGTCATGAAAATAATGGAGTTTATTACAAGAATCCCTTTTAATCTTAATTGACAAATGAGCTTCGATTCTAAGGATCAAGGTGGAAAAAAAAAAACTTTTCATGTAAAACCAAAGCATCAATATTGCATAACCTAAGAAGTAAAGTGTGTTTATTCTACCCAATCATGAAAGTAATGGAGATTACTAGGAAAATCCATATTTGTCTTATTTGGTAAATGAATTTTGATTCCAAGGAAAATAATGGAAAAAAAATCTTTTCCTATGAAACCAAAGCATTAATATCTTATATCCTAATGAGAAGAACGTGTCTATGGGCCCACTCATACAAAAACTAGAGATTATTATGAGAATCCATGCTCATCTCATTTGAGGGTTAAACTTTTATTCTAAGAAAATTGATGGAAAGAAAAGCCTAACTTACGAAAACAAAGTGTTACTATCATGTATGCATAGAGGAAAAACATGTTTATGGTTCACAATCACCTAAAGAATAAAGATTGTTGCAAGAATCCTTATCCATCGCATTGATGGAGGAATATTGATTCTAAGAAATATTATAGAAAGAAAAGTTTTTCTTGCAAAAGCAATGCATTAATATCGTGTATTCCAAAGTGAAGAATGCATTTACAGTACCCAATCAAGAAAAGAATGGAGATTATTTCAAGAATCTTTGTTTGTCTCATTTGAAAAATGAACTTTGATTTTAAGGAAAATAACAGAAAGAAAAGCTTTTCTAGTCAAACCAAAGCATCAATATTGTGCATCCCAAGAAGAAAAATGTTTTTATGGTGCCCAATCACTAATAGAACAGAGACTATTATAAGAATCCTTATTCATCTTATTTAAGGGATAAACTTTGATTTTAAGGAAAATAATGGAAAGAAAAGCATTTCTTGTGAAACTGAAGCATCAATATCATATATCCCAAGGAGGAAATGTGTTTATGATGCCTCATAATGAAAAAAGTGAAGATTATTATGCGAATCAATGTTTGTCTCAATTGGCAAATGAACTTTCATCCTAAGGAAATTAGTGGAGAAAAAACCTTTCTTACAAAATAAACACAATACAAAAGTAATGGAGATTGTTATGAGAATCCTTTTTTATCTCATTCAAGGGATGAATTTTGACTCTATGCAAAAAAGCTTTTTTGTGTTAAACTAAAGCATCAATACGTGTATCCTAATAAGGAGAATGACTTATGGTGCCCAATCACTAAAAAAATGGATATAATTACAAGAATCCTATTTCATTTCTTTTGTTGGACAACTTTGATTCTAAGGAAAAGGTGGAGAAAAAAGCTTTTTTTGCGAAACCAACATGTCCATAGAACCTGCTTATAGTGCCTAATCACTAAAATGGAAATTATTATGAGAATTGTTATTCATCTCATTTAGGGGATGAACTTTAACTCTATGAAAAATGGTGAAATGAAAAGTTTTCCATGTGAAGCCAAAGCATCAATATGTGTATCCCAATGGGGAAAATGATGTATAGAGCCCAATCATGAAAAGATTGGATATTAGTACAAGAATTTTGTTCATCTCATTTGTGGAATGAACTTTGATTCTAAGGAAAATGGTGGAAAGAAATGCTTTTCTTCCAAAACCAAAGTGTTAATATGATGCATCCTAATAAGGAGAATGCGTTTATGGTGCCTAATCATGAAATGAATAGAGATTATTAAAAGAATTCTTGTTTGTCTCATTTGAAGGATGAATTTTGATTCCAATGAAAAATGTGGAAAAACCTTTTTCTTGTGAAACCAAAGCATCGATATAGTTTATCCTAATGACAAGAACTAGCTTTTTGTGCCTAATCAAGACAATAATGAAGATTACTACGAGAATCCTTATATGTTTCATTTGAGGGAGAAACTTTGATTCTAAGGAAAATAGTGGAAATAAAAGCTTTTCTTACGAAAATAAAGCATCAATATCATGTATCCAAATGAGGAGAATGTGTTAGGGTGCCCAATACTGAAAAGAATAGATATTATTATGAGAATCCTTGTTCGTCTTATGTGATGGACAAACTTTGATTCTAAGGAAAGTAGGGGATAAGATAAGCTTTTCTTGAAAAATTAAAGTGTTAATTTCATGTATCTCAAGGAAGGGAAAATGTTTATGGTGCCTAATAACAAAAAAATGGAGATTATTATGAGAATCGATGTTTGTCTTAGTTGATAGATGAACTTCCCTTCTAAGCAAATTAGAAACTTTCCTTACAAAACCAATGCATTAGTATCATGTATCTCAATGATGACAATGGTTTATGGTACCCAATCATGAAAATAATGGAGATCCTTATGAGAATCCTTGTTCATCTCATTCAAGGACAAACATTGACCTTATAAAAAATGGTGGAAAGAAAAATTTCTCATGCAAAACTAAGCCATCAATAAAGTGTATCCCAATGACGAGAACAGCTTACAGTGCCCGATCACGACAAGAATGGATATTATTATGAGAATCTTTTTTCTTTTCTTTTGTGGAAGTAACTTTAATTCAAAGGAAATGGTGGAAAGAAAAAATTTCTTCTGGAAACTAAAGCGTCAATATTGTGTACCCTAATGAGGAAAATATGTTGATGGTGCCAAATCTTGAAATAAATAGACATTATTATGAGAATTATTGTTTGTCTCATTTGGGGTATGAACTTTGATTTCAAAGAAAAATGTGAACAAAAAAATCTTTTCTTGCGAAACCAAAACATCAATGTCATTTTTTTCGATGGCAGCAACTAGTTTTTTGTACCTAAACAAAAAAAATAGAGATTACTACAGGAATCCATATTTGTCTTATTTGAAAGAGAAACTTTGATTCTAAGGAAAATGTTAGAAATAAAAGCTTTTCTTCTGAACGAAGCATCAATATCATGTATTGGAATAAGGAGAATGGGTTAAGCTGTCTAATCAAGAAAAGAATGGATTTTATTACAAGAATCCTTATTTATCTCTTTTGTGGGATAAACTTTGATTCTAAGAAAGATGGTGAAAAGATAAGCTTTTATTGTGAAGCTAAAATGTCAATATTATGTATCCTAATAAAGAGAACTGTTTATGGTGCCTAGTCATAAAATGAATGGAGATTATTATGAGAATTCTTGTTTGTCTCAATTGAAGGATGAAGTTTGATTCCAAAGACAAAGATGGGAAAAAAAATTTCTTATGAAAAAGAGTTAATATTTGTTTTTCCTAATAAAGACTATTAGTTTTTTTGCACCTCATCAAGAAAACAATAGAAATCATTACGAAAACCTTATTTGTGTCATTTAAGGGATGAACTTTTATTTTAAGGAAAATAGTGTAAATAAAAGCTTTTCTTATAAAATTAAAGCATTAATATCATGTATCTAAAATAAAGATAACATAACATTAGAGATTATTATGGGAATCATTATTTCTATCAATTTGAGGGAGGAACTTTAAAATACCAATAATGTGCATTCCAATAAGAATAATGTATTTATTGTGCCCAATCAGGAAATGAATGGATATTATTACAAAAATCCTTGTTTGTCATATTTGAGGATGAACTTTGATTCTAAAGAAAAATGTGCAAAGAAAAGCTTTGCTTGCAAACTAAAGCATTGATATTATTTATCTCAATTAGGAAAATGTTCCATTTCCTAAATAAGGAAAGAATGGAGATTGTTATGAGAATTTTTGTTTGTCTCATTTAAAGGACAAACATTGATTCTAAAGAAAAATACGGAAAGAAAAGCTTTTCCTAGGAAGCCAAAGCACCAATATCATTTATCCCACTAAGAAGAATGTAGATTATTACAAGAATCTTTGTTTTGTCACATTTGAAAGATGAACTTCAATTCTAATGAATGTAATGGAAAGAAAAGCTTTTCTTGTGAAACCAAAGCATCCATGAGCAGAATATGTTTATAGTATCCAATCATGAAAATAATGGATATTCTTACAAGAATCCATGTTTGTCTCATTTGACTAGTGAACTTTGATTCTAGCGAAATGGTGGAAATAAAAGCTTATCTTGCAAAACCAAAGCATGAATATCTTGTATCGTAATTAGAAGAATGTGTTTCATTTATGAAAATAATGAAGATTGTTATGAGAATTCCTATTTGTCTCATTTTAAGGTTAAACTTAATCCTAAGAAAAATAGGGAAAAAAAAGCTTTTCTTTTGAAACCAAAGGGTTACTATCACGTACCTAAAAAGGAAAACATTTTTATGGTTCAGGATCACCAAAAGAATGGAGATTGCCATGAGAATCCTTGTTTGTCTCATTTGAGGGATAGACATTAATTCTGAGGAATATGGTGGAAAATAAGTATTTATTGCAAAACTAAAGCATCAATACCATGTATCCCAATAAGGACAACATATTTATTATGCCAATCATGGAAGATTGGAGATTATTACAAGAATCCTTGCTTGTATCATTTGAGAGATAAACTTTGATTCTAAAAAAATGGGAGAAAAAGTTTTTATAGTAAAACGAAAGCAACAATGTCGTTTATCCTAATAAAGAGAATGTGTTTTTAGTGCCCAATTAAGAAAAAAATGCAAATTATTATTTGAATCCTTGTGTGTCTTATTTGAGGGATGAACTTTTATTCTAAGGCAAATTGTGGAAAAAAAGCTTTTCTTCTAAAATGAAAGATCTATAGCATGTACTACAATAAGGAAAATGTGTTTACAGTGCCTAATGGTGAAATGAATGTAGATTACTACGAGAATCATTGTTTGTGCCATTTGAGGGATTAACTTTGACTCTAAGAAAAAAGTGGAAAAAGCTTTTCTTTTTTTTTTGCAAAATCAAAGCATCAATATCATGTATCCCAACAAGGAGAACATGTTTCTGGTGCCAAATCATGAAAAGAGTGAAACTATTATGAGAATCCATGTTTGTCTCATTTGATGGGTTAACTTTGATACTAAAAGATCGATGGAAAGAAAAACTTTTCGTACAAAACCAAAGCACTACTATCACGTATCCAAGGAAGAAAGCATGTTTATAGTGCACAATCACGAAAAGAATGGACATAGTTATGAGAACCCTTATTCATCTCATTTAGGATATTAAAATTGATTCTAAGGAAAAGATGGAAAGAGAAGCTATTCTTGTAAAACCATGCATCAATCTCACGTATCCTAATGTAGAAAACATGATTATGTGCCCAATCATGAAAAAATGGGAATTTTTTACTAGAATCCTTGTTTGCATTATTTAAGGAATAAACTTTGATTATAAAAAAAATGCAAAAAAAAAAAGCTTTTCTTGTGAAACCAAAGTAGTGATATCATTTATCCTAACAAAGAGAATGTGTTTTTTTTGTGCCCAATCAGAAAAGAATGAAGATTATTACATGAATCCTCGTGCCTTATATGAAGGATGAACTTTTATTCTAAGGGAAATGGTGGAAATAAAGCTTTTCTCATGAAACCAAAGCATTCATAACATGTATCCTCATAAGAAGAATCCATTTATAGTGACCAAACAAAAAATGATAGATATTATTACGAGAATCCTTGGTTGTCTCATTTGAGGGATAAACTTTGATTCTAAAGAAAAATATGGAAAGAAATACTTTTGTTACAAAACCAAAGCATTGATATCATTTATCTCCAGGAAAACATATTTTTAGTGCCCGAACAAGAAAAAAATGAAAATTATTATGAGAATCATTGTTTGTCTCATTAGAAGAATGAAAATTAATTCTAAAAAAATCTAGAAAAAAGAGCTTTTCCTACAAAATCAAAGTGTGAATACCATATATCCCAATGACGAAAACATGTTTTGGTGCCTAATCAAGAAAAGAATGTAGATTATTATGAGAATCCTTATTTATCTTATTTGAGGGATGAATTTTTATTCTAAAGAAAAATATGGAAAGGAAAGCTTTTGTTGCAAAACCAAAGCAATGATACCATTTATCACAATGAGGAGGATGTATTTTTGTGCCCAATCAAGAAAAGAATAAAGATTATTACAAGAATCCTTGTGTGTCTCATTTAACATATCAGTGTCATGTATCCGAATGAGAAGAATACGTTCAAGGTGCCTAATCAGTAAAAGAACAAATATAGAAACTTATTCATTTCATTTAAGGGGTAAACTTTGATTCATAGAAAAATATATGAAAGAAAATCTTTCCTTGAGAAAACATAGCATCAATATCTGGTATCCTAAAGAGGAAAATGTGTTTACGATGCCTAAATACAAAAGGAGTGGAGATTTTTATGAGAATCCCTTTTCACCTCATTTAAAGGACTAACTTTTCTTCAAAGAAAAATAGTGGAAAGAAAAGCTTTTTTGACGAAATCAAAGCCTTAATATCATGTATCCTAATGAGGAAAACATGTTTATGGTGCCCAATCATTAAAGAGAAGGGAAAATATTATAAGAATCCTTGTTCATCTTATTTGACAAGTAAACTTTGATTCCAAACAAATGATGGGAAGAAAAGCTATTCTTACTAAACTAAAGTATTACTATCATGTATCCAAAGAAGAAAACATGTTTTTGATGCACAACATAAAAAGAATAGAGATTGTTGCAAGAATCCTTGTTTGCCTTATTTGAGGGATGACATTGATTCTAAGGAAAATAGTGAAAAAAGAGGATTTTCTTGCAAAACCAAGCGTCAATATCATGTATCCCATGATAAAAACATTTTTCTAATGCCTAATCATGAAAAGAATAGGGATTATTATGAGAATCTATGTTTGTCTAATTTGAGGGACTAATACTTGTTTAAAAGAAAAATGCAAAAAGAAGGCACTTTTTGCAAAATCAAAGAAATGATATCATTTATCCCAATAAGGAGAATGTGTTTTTGGTGCCCAATCAAGAAAAGAACAAAGATTATTATAGAAGTCCTTGTGTCATTCATTTGAAGGATAAACTTTGATTATATAGGAAATGGTGGAAAGAAAGCTTTTCTTGTGAAATTAAGCATTCATAACTTGTATCCCAATTAAAAGATTGTGTTTACAGTGCCTAATCATGAAATGAATGCATATTATTATGAGAATCCTTCTTTGTTTGATTTAAGGGATGGACTTTGATTCTAAAGAAAAATATGGAAGGAAAAACTTTTGTTAGGAAACCAAAGCATCAATATCATTTATCTAGAGGAGAACACATTTTTAGTGCCCAAACAGGAAAAGAATAGATTATTATGAGAATAATTATTTACCTTATTTAAAGGATAAACATTGATTCTAAAGAAAAATCTAGAAAGAAGAGTTTTCCTTGCGAAACCAAAGCCCTAATATCATTTATCCCAATAAGAAGAATGTGGTTTTGGTTCCTAATCAAGAAAAGAATATAGATTATTACAAGAATCCTTGTTTGCCTTATTTGAGGGAGGAACATTGATTCTAAAGAAAAATGTGGAAACAAAAGCTTTTGTTGCAAAACCAAAGCAATAATATCATTTATCTCAATAAGGAGGATGTGTTTTTGTGCCCAATCAGGAAAGAATAAAGATTATAATAGGAATCCTTGTATGTCATTTGAGGGATCAATATCATGTATCTAAATGAGGACAGCGTGTTTAAGGTGCCCAATCATGAAAAGAATAGATATTATTACAAGAACCTTATTTGTCTTATTTGACGGATGAACTTTCATTCAAAAAAATCGAGGAAAGAAAATCTTTTCCTAAGAAAACAAAGCATTAATATCTGGTATCCTAAAGATGAAAATGAGTTTACGATGCCTAAATATGAAAAAAAATTGAGATTATTATAAGAATCCTTTTTTTCTCATTTAAGGAGCAAAAATGGTGGAAAGAAAAGCTTTTCTCATGAACCCAAGCATCAATATCATGCATCCAAGCGGACAATGTGTTTATGG
>JBBYHO010533753.1:5964-16065 GCA_038382025.1 Adansonia gregorii | reverse complement strand
TATTGTCTTACTAACATGATTTCTTTGTGATGATTGTTTGCATTCATGTTTTCAAAATGTTTCAAATAAAATTAAAGATAATGTTCTGCATGAGTATCTCTTTAGTGCCTAAAGTGGAATATTCCATTTTCAAAGTAAAATCCAAAGGTCATTTTATCGAAAATCTCTATGTTCCCTATCTCTCAGGGGCATATATGAGATTAAATCTTTTTCATCAAAACCTGGACTATTTTTATAAGATTCATGCATTAAAGGGGTTATATGCAAATAATGACAAGTTAAGATCAAAAGAATTGAAACCAAAAAAGACATAGCTAGTACGATATCGATTTTGGGCATCATAAAGAGGTTCGTACCTCATCGTGCATAACCAATTCCTAAACCCAAATGATGAATTTTTACATTACGTAGATCGCGGGATCAATGTTTTGAGCTTTCTAACTCAAAACGTAGGTTTCAATAAGTATTCGATCATGTCTAGCCCTAAATGATCGGTGGTGGCTCCAAGCGTTGGCCATTTCATGATGGTCATCCGATACCAATAAGATAAGCGATTCATCTTACGGTCCCTTTCACTGTACCACAAGTCGAGAATCTATACATTCTCGTTCTCATCATATCGCCAAAGAATATTCTCAATCAAGAAGACATTTCCTAGTCAGGAAAATATTTTAAGTCGTACGCACCCATAAATCTGCAAGGGTCCACCATAGAGTACGTTGCAACAAGGTTCTCTTTTAATCATTTTTTAGCAACAAAGTTCATTTGTCAATAGGGACAAACATGGATCACATAATAATCTATATTCTTTTAATGATTGGGCCTGACAAACTCATTCTCCTTATTGAGATTAATGACATTGATGCCTTGGTTTAATAGTAAAAGCTTTTTTTCCATCATTTTTTGGAATTAAAGTTCATTTATCTATTAAGACAAGCACGGATTCACATAATAATCTCCTTTTTTCTTCATGATCGGGCTCCATAAACTCATTCTCCTCATTACGATAAATAATATTGATGTTTTGGTTTCAAAAGAAAAGCTTTTTTTCCCATTATATTTTAGTGTTGAAGTTCATTTACCAATTGGGACAAACTCAGATTCACAAGATAATCCTTTTTTTTTCATTATTAGGCTCTATAAACTCATTCTTCTTATTGGGATGAATGATATTGATGCTTTGGTTTCATATGAAAGGCTTCTCTATCCATTATTTTTTAGAATTAAAGTTTATTTGTTAATTAAGACAATCACGGATTCACAGAGTAAAATCTTTTTTTTTCATGATTGGACACCATAAACTCATTCTCCTTGTTGGGGTAAATGACATTGATACATTGGTTTCATAAGAAAAGCTTCTCTTTTATTATTTTTTAGAGTTAAAGTTTATTTGCAAATTGGGACAAACATAGACTCATATAGTAATCTTCTTTCCTTTCATGATTGGGCACCATAAACTCATTCTCCTTGTTGGGATCACTAACATTGATACTTTAACTTTGTAAGAAAAGCTTTCCTTTCCATCATTTTTTTAAAGCTAACATTCGTTTATCAATTAGAACAAATAAGGATTCATACAGTAATCTCTATTCTTTTCATGATTGGGCACCACAAACTCATTCTCCTCATTCAGATAAGTGACATTGATGCTTTGGTTTCATAAGAAATGCTTCTTTTTCCATCATTTTTTAGTGTTACAGTTCATTTACCAATTAGGATAAACACAGATTCGTATAATAATCTCATTTTTTTCATGATTGCACACCACAAACTCATTCTTTTTATTTGGATGAATGACATTGAAGCTTTGGTTTCTTGAGGAAAGCTTCTCTTTCCATCATTTTTTGGAATTAAAGTTCATTTATCAACTGGGACAAACACGGATTCATAAAGTAATCTCTTTTCTTTTTATGATTGGGTGCCATAAACTCATTCTTCTCATTAGGATGAATGACATTGATGGTTTTGGTTTCATAAGAAAAGCTTTTCTTTCCATCATTTTTTGAATTGAAATTATTTGTCAATTGGGATGAATACGAATTCGTAGAGTATCTCCTTTCTTTTCATGATTGGGCACCATAAACTCGTTCTCCTCATTGGGATCAATGACATTGATGCTTTGCTTTCATAAGAAAAGCTTCTCTTTTCATCATTTTTTAGAGATAAAGTTCATTTGTCAATTAGGGGAAACATTGATTTAAATAGTAATTTCCATTCTTTTCATGATTGGGTACCGCAAACTCATTCTTCTCTATAGGATGAATGACATTAATGCTTTGGTTTTATACAAAAAGCTTTTCTTTCCATCATTTTTTAGTGTTAAAGTTCATATGCTAATTAGGACGAACATAGATTCGCATAATAATCTCTTTTCTTTTCATGATTGGGCATCATAAACTTATTCTCCTCATTGGGATGAATGACATTGATACTTTGGTTTCATAAGAAAGGCTTCTCTATCCATCATTTTTTAGAATTAAAGTTCATTTATCAATTAGGACAATCACGGATTCACAGAGTAAAATCCTTTCTTTTCATGATTAGGCACCATAAAGTCATTCTCCATATTTGGATAAATGACATTGATGCTTTGGTTTCATAAAAAAAGCTTCTTTTTCCATCATTTTTTAGAGCTAAAGTTCATTTGTAAATTAGGACAAACATAGATTCACATAGTAATCTTCTTTCCTTTCATGATTTGCTGCCATAAACTTATTCTCCTTGTTAGGGTAAATGACATTGATGCTTTGGCTTCATTAGAAAAGCTTCTCTTTCCATCATTTTTTATTGTTAAAATTCATTTGTCAATTGAGACAAACACTAATTCGTAAAATAATCTCATTTATTTTCATTATTGGGCACTATAAACTCATTCTACTGATTAGGATAGATTACTCTGATGCTTTGGTCTCATAAAAAAAAGGCTTCACTTTCCACTATTTTTTAGAATTAAAGTTCATTTCTCTATTGGGGCAAACACAAATTCACATAGTAATCTTTTTTATTTTCATGATTAGGCGCTGTAAAGTCATTCTCCTTATTGGGATAAATGACATTGATGCTTTATTTGCATAAGAAAATCTTCTTTTTTCATATTTTTTAGAGTTAAAGTTTATTTGTTAACTGGGAAAAGCACAGATAAATATAGTAATCTCCTTTCATTTCATGATTGCATGCCATAAACTCATTCTCTTTATTATGGTGAATGACATTATTGCTTTGGTTTCATAAGAAAACTTCTTTTTATTTTTGTTCTTGGGCACCATAAACTCATTCTACTGATTGGGATAGATGACTTTGATGCTTTGGTTTGATAAAAAAGACTTCTATTTCCACTATTCTTTAAGGTTAAAGTTCGCTTCTCTATTAGGACAAAGACATATTCATATAGTAATCTCTTTTATTTTCATGATTGGGCACCATAAACTTATTCTCCTTATTAGGATAAATGACATTGATGCTTTGGTTTTATAAGAAAAGCTTTTCTTTCAATCATTTTTTAGAGTTAAAGTTTATTTGTCAATTAGGACAAACATGGATTCACATGGTAATCTGCTTTCTTTTCATGATTAGGCACCATAAACTCATTCTTCTTATTATGATGAATGACATTGATACTTTGGTTTCATAAGAAAAGCTTTTTTTTCCATCATTTTTTAGTGGTAAAGTTCATTTGTCAATTAGGACAAACACAGATTTACATATTAGTGCCCTTTGTTTTCATGACTGGGCACCATAAACTTATCTACTCCTTGGGATACATTACTTTGATGCTCTGATTTCATAAGAAAAGCTTTACTTTCCATCATTTTTTAGAAATAAAGTTAATTCTCTATTGGGACAAACATGGATTCATAAAGTAATTTCTTTTTTTTTCATGATTGGGCACTATTAATTCATTCTCCTCATTGGGATAAATGCCATTGATGCTTTGGTTTCATAAGAAAAGCTTATATTTGCATCATTTTTTAGAGTTAAACTTCATTTTTTGATTGAGACAAACATGTATTTACATAGTAATCTTTTTTCTTTACATGATTGGGCACTATTACCTTATTTTCCCCGTTGGAATGATTAACATTGATGCTTTACTTTCATAAGAAAAGCTTCTATTTCTATAATTTTTTAGAGTTAAGGTTCCTTTGTCAATTAAAACAAATATGAATTTACATAATAATCTCCTTTCATTTCATGATTGGGCACCATAAACTCATTCCCTGCATTTGGGATAAATGATATTAATGCTTTGGTTTCATTTAAAAAGCTTTTTTTGCCACCATATTTTAGAATCAACGTTCATCCGCAAATTAGGATAAACGCAAATTGAGATAATAATGTCCTCTCTTTTCATGATTAAGCACCATAAACTCATTCCTCTCATTGGGATAAATTACTTTGATACTTTCGTTTCATAAAAAAAGCCTTTTTTCCATCATTTTTTAAAACTAAAGTTCATTTCTCCATTGCAACAAATATAGATTCACATAGGAATCTCCTTTCTTTTCATGATTGGGCACCATAAACTCATTCTCCTCACTGTGGTGAATGACATTGATGCTTTGGTTTCACAAGAAAAGCCTTTCTATCCATCATTTTTTATAGTTAAAGCCTATTTATCAATTGGGAAAAACATGAATTCACATAGTAATCTCTTTTCTTTTCATGACCAGGCACCATAAACTTATTCTCCTTGTTGCAGTAAATGATATTAATGCTTTGGTTTCATACGAAAAACCTTTTTTTCCATTATTTTTTAGTGTTAAACTTTATTTGTCAATTAGCACAAACATGGATTCATATAGTAATCTCCTTTTTTTTTTCTTGATTGGGTACCATAAATTCATTCTTCTTGTTGTCATAAAGGACATTGATGCTTTAGCTTCATAAGAAAAGCCTTTCTTTCCATCATTTTTTGGAGTTAAAGTTCATT
Source organism: Adansonia gregorii (assembly GCA_038382025.1). Taxonomy (NCBI): domain Eukaryota; kingdom Viridiplantae; phylum Streptophyta; class Magnoliopsida; order Malvales; family Malvaceae; genus Adansonia; species Adansonia gregorii. The sequence goes on along the minus strand of JBBYHO010533753.1, from coordinate 11,135 downwards.
TGTCAACTAGCACAAACACGGATTCACATAGTAATCTCTTTTTTTTTTAATTATTAGGCACCATTAACTCATTTTCCTCATTGGGATAAATGGCACTGATGATTTGGTTTCATAAGAAAAGTTTTTCATTCTGTCATTTTCTAGGGTTAAAGTTCATTTGTCAATTGGGACAAACACGGATTCACATAATAATCTTATTTGTTTTCATGATTGGGCAACATAAACTCATTCTACTTAGTGGGATAAATTACTTTAATGCCTTAGTTTCATAAGAAAAGCTTCTCTTTCCATCATTTTTTAGAATTAAGGTTCATTTCTTTATTAGGATAAGCATGGATTCATATATAAACCTCATTTCATTTCATGATTAGGCACTGTAAGCTCATTCTCCTTATTGAGATGAATGACATTAATGCTTTGGTTTCATAAAAAAAGCTTCTCTTTCCATCATTTTTTAGAGTTAAAATTCATTTTTAAGGTGGGAGAAACACGGATACACAGAATAATCTCCTTTCTTTTCATGGTTAGGCACCAATAACTCATTCTCCTCATTAGGATAAATGACATTCATGCATTGGTTTCATAAGAAAAGCTTATCTTTCCATCATTTTTTAAAGTTAAAGTTCATTTGTTAGTTAGAACAAACACAAAGTCACATGGTATTCTCATTTTTTTCATGATTAAGCACTATAAACTTTCTCTCCTCATTAGGATGAATGACATTGATACTTTGGTTTCATAAGAAAAGCTTCTCTTTCCATCATTTTTTAGAGTTAAAGTTTATTTGTCAAGTGGGACAAACATGGATTTATAAAGTAATATCCTTTCTTTTAATGATAGGGCACCATAAACTCATTATTCATATTATGATAAATAACATTGATGTTTTGCTTTTATAAGAAAAGCTTCTCTTCCCATCATTTGTAAGAGTTAAAGTTCATTTGTAAACTAGGACAAACATGAAATCACATAGTAATCTTTTTTCACTTCATGATTGGGCACCATAAACTTATTCTCCTTATTGAGATAAATGACATTGATGCTTTGGTTTCATAAGGCTTATCTTTCCATCATTTTTTAGAGTTAAAGTTTATTTATCAATTAGGACAAACACAGATTCATGTAGTAATCTTCTTTCTTTTCATGATTGGGCACCATTAACTCATTCTCCTTATTGGTATGAATGACATTGATGCTTTGGTTTTATAAGAAAAGCATTTCTTTCCATCCATTGTTGGAGTTAAAGTTCATTTATTCAATTGGGACAAACATGGATTCACATAGTAGTCTTCTTTCTTTTCATGATTGGGCACCATCAACTCATTTTTCACTTTGTGATAAATGACATTGATGCTTTGGTTTCTTAAAAAAAGCTTCTTTTCGATCATTTTTTTGAGTTAAAGTTTATCTGTCAACTAGGACAAACATGGATTCACATAGAAATCCCATTTCTTTTCATTATTGGGCACCATAAACTTGTTTTACTCATTAGGATAAATTAGTTCAAAGCATTGGTTTCATAAGAAAAGCTTTTCTTTCTATAATTTTTTAGAATTAAAGTTCGTTCCCCTATTGGGAAAAACACCGATTCACATATTAATTGCTTTTCTTTTCATGATTAGGCATTATTTATTCATTCTCTTCATTGTGATAAATGACATTTGTGCTTTGGTTCCCAAAGAAAAGTTGCTCTTTCCATCATTTTTTAGTGTTAAAGTTCATTTTTCAGTTGGGATAAACACGAATTCATATAATAATCTCTTTTCTTTTCATGACTAGGCATCGTAAATTCATTCCCCTTATTGGGATGAATGACATTGATGCTTTGGCTTCATAAGAAAAGCTTTTATTTCCATTATTTTTTGGAATTAAAGTTAATTTGTCAATTGGGACAAACACAGATTCACATAGTAATCTTTTTTCTTTTCATGGTTGGGACTATAAACTCATTCCCCTATTAGGATCAATGACATTGGTACTTTGGTTTCATGTGAAAAGCTTCTCTTTCCATCATTTTTTTAGAGTTAGTTTATTTGTCAGTTGGGATAAACACGGATTCACATAATAATCTCCATTCTTTTCATGATTGGGTGCCACAAACTCATTCTACTTAATGGGATAAATTACTTTGATGCTTTGGTTTTATAAGAAAAGCTCACTTTTCACCATTTTTTAGAATTAAAGTTTGTTTCTATATTGGGACAAACATAAATTTCCAAAGTAATTTCTTTTCTTTTCATGATTGGGCACAATTAATTAATTGTCCTCATTGGGATAAGTGACATTTATGCTTTAGCTTTATAAGAAAAGCTTCTATTTCTATCATTTTTTATAAACTTCATTTGTCAATTGAGATAAACACGTATTCACGTAGTAATCTATTTTCTTTTCATGATTGGGCACCATTAACTCATCCTCCTCATTGGGATAAATGACATTGATGCTTTGGTTTCATAATAAAAGCTTTTCTTTCTTCACTTTTTTAGAGTTAAAGTTCCTTTGTCAATTGGAACAAACGCGAATTCACATAATAATCTCTTTTCTCTTCATGATTGGGCACCATAAACTTATTCCTCGCATTAGGATGAATGACATTGATGCTTTGGTTTCATTTCAAAAGCTTTTGTTCCTACCATTTTTTAGAATCAAAGTTCATATGCAAATTAAGACAAACACAGATTGACATAATAATCTCTTCTCTTTTCATGATTAGGCACCATAAACTCATTTTGCTCATTGGGATAAATTACTTTGATGCTTTGGTTCCATAAACTAAAGTTTGTTTCTCTATTAGGACAAACATTAATTCACGTAGGAATCTCCTTTCTTTACATGATTTGAAACCATAAGCTCATTCTCTTCACTATGATCAATGATATTAATGCTTTGGTTTCACAAGAAAAACTTCTCTATACAGCATTTTTTACAGTTAAAGCCCATTTGTTAATTGGGATAAACATGAATTTACATTGTGATCACCTTTCTTTTCATGATTGAGCACCATAAACTCATTCTCTTTATTGCAGTAAATGACATTTATGCTTTGGTTTCATAAGAAAAACTTCTCTTTCCATCATTTTTTAAGGTTAAAGTTCATTTGTCAACTGGGAAAAACTTGTATTCATATAGTAATCTCATTTCTTTTCATGATTGGGCACCATAAACTTATTCCCATTATTGTGATAAAGGATAGTGATGCTTTGGTTCCATAAGAAAAGCTTCTCTTACCATTATTTCTTGTAGTTAAAGTTCATTTGTTAACTGGTACAAACACAAATTCATATAGTAATCTCCTTTCTTTTTATTATTAGGCACTATTAACTCATTCTCTTCATTGGGATAAATGGCATTGATGCTTTGGTTTCATAAGAAAAGCTTTTTTTACATCATTTTTTTAGGGTTAAATTTATTTTTCAATTAAGACAAACACAGATTCACATGATAATCTCTTTTATTTTCATCCTTGGGCACCATAAACTCATTCTACTCATTGGGATAAATTACTTTAATTCTTTGGTTTCATAAGAAAAGCTTATCTTTCCACCATTATTTAGAATTAATGTTCACTTCTCTATTAGGACAAACATGGATTCACATAGGAATCTACTTTCATTTCATGATTGGGCACCATAAACTCATTCTTTTTATTTGGACGATGACATTGATGCTTTGGTTTCATAAGAAAAGCTTCTCTTTCCATCATTTTTTAGAGTTAAAGTTCATTTGTCAAGTGGGAGAAATACGAATTCATAGAATAATCTCCTTTCTTTTCATGATTGGGCACCATTAAGTCATTCTCCTCGTTGGGATAAATGACATTGATGCTTTGGTTTCATAAGAGAAGCTTCTATTTCCATCATTTTTAAAGTTAAAGTTCCTTTGTCAATTCGAACAAACATAGATTTGCATAATAATCTCTTTCTTTTCATAATCGGGTGCCGTATAACTGGTTCTCCTCATTAGGATAAATGACATTAATGCTTTGGTTTCATAAGAGAAGATTCTCTTTCTATTATTTTTTAGAGTTAAAGTTCATTTGTCAATCGAGACAAACACGGATTCATAAAGTAATCTCCTTTCTTTTCATGATTAGGGAGCATTAACTCATTCTTATCATTGGGATAAATGGCATTGATGCTTTAGTTTCATAAGAAAAGCTTCTCTTTCCATCAATTTTAGTGTCAATGTTTATTTGTCAATTAGGACAAACACAAATTCAAAAAGTAATCTCTTTTATTTTCACCATCGGGCACCATTAACTCATTCTCTATATTGGGGTAAATGACATTGATGCTTCGATTTAAAAAGAAAAGCTTTTCTTTTCATTTTTTTAGAGTTGAGTTTTATTTTCCAATTGGGATAAATACAGATTAACATTGTAATCTTCTTTCTTTTTGTGATTAGGCACCATAAACTTATTCTCCTCATTGTGATGAATGACATTGATCTTTGGTTTCATAATAAGGGCATAACTTCCCATCATTTTTTACGTTTATCAATTAGGCAAACGCAAATTTAAATAGTAATCTTCTTTCTTTCATGACTTGGCACCATAAACTCATTCTCCGCGTTGCAATAAATGACAATGATTCTTTGGTTTCATAAGAAAAGATTCTATTTCCATCATTTTTTAGTGTTAAAGTTCATTTGTTAATTTAGACTAACACAGATTCACATAATAATCTTTTTTCTTTTTATGATTGGTCACCATAAACTCATTATCCTTATTAGGATGAACGACATTAATGCTTTGGTTTCACAAGATAAGCTTTTTTTCCATCATTTTTTAGAGTTAAAGTTTATTTGTTAATTAGGACCAACACAGATTCACATGGTAATCTCCTTTCTTTTCATTATTGGGCACCATTAACTCATTCTCCTTATTAGGATAAATGGCATTGATGCATTGGTTTCATTACAAAAGCTTCTCTTTCCATCATTTTTTTAGTGTTATAGTTCATTTGTCAGTTGAGACAAATACGGATTCACAAAATAATCTCTTTTGTTTTCATGATTGGGCACTATAAACTCATTCTACTTTTTGGGATAAAGTACTTTAATGCTTTCGTTTCAAAAAAAAAAAAGCTTCTCTTTCCATAATTTTTTAGAATTCAAGTTCATTTCTCTATTAGGAGAAACACAGCTTCACATAGTAATCTCCCTTCCTTTCA
>JBBYHO010533742.1:0-16068 GCA_038382025.1 Adansonia gregorii | reverse complement strand
TATTTTTGGGTGGTGGGTGAAGAGCTACGGGATTTGGTTTTCTTGGTGTATGAGTGTGTTTTTGGAAGTGTAAATGACCTGGAATCTAACCATTTTTTAGCTGAGATAGAAGTGGTCTATTTATACCAGCCTTTTGGAGCCAAATTGAAAGTGTTTTTGGCCATTTCTCAAGGGAGACAAGGTGATGTCAGCATGGTGGCTATAGGGTGGCCGTAGGGAGCAAATTGCTTTCAATGTGATATGCATAAGGTGGCTGGATTAAATGCTGAAATGCTTTTCCAGCAAATAGGGTGGCTAATGGTGATATTGGTTAACAAGCGAAGGAGTAGGGTGATCATTTGATGTTGACCCTTTTTTAATCCAATTTAAACTTCAAAAAGATGTTATGATTAATTCAAAAGTCTAAATTCATAATCTGATATGTGTTTTAATCTTTCTTGATGCAAAGAAATGAGCTAAAATTGAGTTTTGGTGGACGAGTCAAAAATGCTTGGATCGTGAAAATGGCCTACATGTATCGATACATTACATAATGCATCAATACATTTGGTCCAAGAACATCGATACAATGAACATTGTATCGATACAATGATCAATGTATCGATACTATGAACCATTGTATCAATACTATGAACCACTGTATCGATACATGTTGATATGTATCGATACATTTCTTTACAGAATGTATGCTTTGGTCCTGGCATGGTCTAGTATCAATACATGAGGCCCTGTATCGATATAGAGGCTCATGTATCGATACATCTACATGTTGTATTGATAAAAATGGGGACATTTTAAATTTTTGGCACGTTGGAGCATTGTATCGATACAGGAAAACCATGTACCGATACATTCAAGTAAAATTACAAATTTTCTCATATCTTTTGTCCCCGGATACCTTGGACTACGTCATTTGATGCCACATCTTTGCATTTCCCTTTGATATGATCCCTAGGCCTTCTTGACATCCTCAAAATGTCGGGCAACAATCATCCCCTCTTACATCTCTGCTCTAGATTGCTAAAAATTAGCTTAGACAAAATAAGGTGTCTATAGTTAAGATTCATGTTAGTAGCTCAGGTTTCAATAAACCTCCCTTACACTTAGAAGATCTTAATTCAATAATTAAAATGAAGAAAAAAATAATTTTTCTCTAATAAAAGCCAAGATTGCACAATTTGTTCTTTGAAAGTTGAGAGAAAATGCAAACTATAATTTTTAGGGTCTTTTGGCTGATTTTCTAAGTGCAATCAAATGTATGTTGGATGCCATACGTGGGTGACTATAATTTAGGGTTTAAATTTAATTTTTATAAAATTATAATTTTGCCTCTGGCCTCTATGTACTTATTCAAATTTGGCCTACGTAACTATTACTTATATTAGATGTATGAGCCCAGTCTCAATTTAATTTCTACAATCACCCTTATGTGTGTGACCTATTAGGTGCCCATCATATTGGTAATAAATATAAAATAACCTAATTAAGAGTTGACCAAGATTAGCATTTAGCAATGCATTATTAACATTTAGTATTTTAGTGTAATAAATATACTTTCATCATACATCTCGAAATTAGGAAGAGCATGATACAATGTCTACTCTTAGCTTATTTCATAGTAGTATGTAACCCTTATGTGTTAACTCTATAATCAACATTGCCATGGCCAAGGACTTTGAGTTAACACAAGCCAAGTGTATGTGAGGTACATCCCTTCATATCACCCAAGGTAATGAATCCTCTCTAGATCACTCATTCACCAACCATCTGTTCATGCCATACCTAAAACAACCTTACCATAAGCATCCATTTATTACAGAGCTATTCATGATTGAATCAAAGCATGAACTCCTCATACAAGATGACCTGGTGTCATAAATCTAAAAAACACTTACACTACTAACACATGAGAGTATTTCCACAGACAGTTAAGTGAAATACCAAATGTAACTCTCATAATGTGTCATGTTCAGAGAACTTGTTACCATAACAAGCACCTATATAATTCCTACAAGTATCTTTGTACTCCAACTTATGAGATCAATTGCATGAATCCTATGCATAGAGGCTTACATATGCCAACCTTCGTGCATTTTCAATGCCTTGTCTTGACAATATAATAACCAAGATGACTTTAGAAAAAATTGTTTGATGCATAAGGATGTCATAATTACGACTAGTTACAATTCCCTTGCAAAGTAATTGTGTTTCATGTGTTTTATCTACATAAGATATTTATAACAATTACACAATTAAATCTCATGAATAAAGAAATACCTTTATAGCTTTAATTAAATATAATGTTTGATTACTTATAAGTCACGGCAATTGGATTGCAGGGCTTACACTACCAATCTTCCTCTAACATTAAGGTCAATTGCTTATTTGCGGAGTCCCATACCTCCATATGATAATCATGTTTCAGCTAGGATAGAACTTTAGTGAAAGAATCAGCTAAGTTCTTTTTGGGTACTTTTTCCATGCTAATATAACATCTCTCAATAATGTCCTTAATGAGGTGATATTGCTGTAACACATGTCTAGATTTGTGCTAAGACCTTGGTTTATTAGCTTTCGCTATGGCTCCATTACTATCATAATAAAGTGGCACTAGATCATAGATGCTTGGAACCACACCAAGTTCGGTAATAAACTTCTTCATCCAAACTATCTCCTTCGTGGCCTCACATAGGAGATATATTTAGCTTCAATTGTTGAGTGTGTAGTTATAACTTGTTTGGAATTTTTCTAACTGATTGCAGCACCATTTAGGGTAAAAACAAAATTGATTTGCAATTTACTATCATCCTAATCAGATTAGAAGATAGCATTAGTATAGCCCCTTACACAAAGTTCAACCCCTTAATAAACCACAAAGATGTCCTTAGTCTTTTTCAAGTATTCAAGTATATTTGCCACAACAATCCAATGACTTTTCACTAGGGTCACTTTGGTATCTGCTCGTGATACTTATAGCGTATGATACATCTTGTCTTCTACATAGCGTAGCATGCATAATATATATAATGGCTAAGGCATATATGATCTCATCCATCCATGCCTTTTCTTATGATGTTTTAGGACACATCTGTTTTTGCATAATGAACACTATGTACCATAGGCAGGTTTCCTCTTTTAGAGTTTTCCATGCTAAACCTTATTAGCACTTTACCTATGTTAGTGGATTGGGATAAGCAAAACAACCTTTTCAATTGATCTTTATAGATTTTAATTCCCAAAATATATGTTGCTTCTCCCAAATCTTTCACAGGGAATTGTTTGGATAGCAGAGCATAGTGGCTTGTAGCATTGGTATGTCATTTCCTGTAAGCAATATGTCATCAACATATAACATCAAGAAATAATAGCTTGCTTATTCATCTTTATATAGACACATGGGTCATCAAGATTTTTTACAAAGCTAAATTTTTTGATTGTTTCATCAAATCTAATATTCCAATTTCGTGAAGCTTTCTTCAGTCTATATACAGTCTTTCTCAATCTACATACTTGATTTGGATTTGACTTAGATGTAAGGCCATCATATTGTGTCATGTAAATTTCTTCTTGCAAACTCTGATTAAGGAATTAGTTCTTACATCCATCTGCCATATCTCATAATCATGATATTCAACTACAGCAAGGATGATTAGAATGGATTTTACTAGGGTAAGTGGTGAAAAGGTTTCCTTGTAATCAATGACTTTTACTTGGTTATAACCTTTTGTCATCAATCTAGTCTTATAAATTTGCAGGTTGTCATCTATATCTTTTAAAAAACCATTTACACCTTATGGTTTTTATCCCTTCAGATGGATTAACCAAAGCCATACTTGGTTAACTTTCATAGCATCCATTTCAGATTTCATGGCTTCAAGCCATTTACCAGAATCGATGTTAGACATTACTTTATGTTCAGTATCATAAGGCAAGTCATCCTGATCCATTAGAAATCCATAGCTTTCTAGAGCTTGCCAGATCTTACTAGCTCAATGAAGTTGTTGCATCTCTTAACTTGCAAGTTGAGCATCTAATGCTTCAACTCTAAGCTTTTATTCCATTAAAATGTTAATTTGGGGTTCTTTAATTTTTTCGAGATCAATATTACTCCTATTGAACATTTTTAATAGGAACTCTTTTTTAAAGAAGATTATGTATTTGGAAATAAGCACCTTTTGTTTAGTTCAGTGGTACAAGTAGTACCCATATGACTTTTTTTTATACCTCACAAATTTACATTTGATTGATTTGGCTAGAAGCTTATCAATCATTATTCGCTTCCATAAGTTGGATTGCCTAAAATTTTGAGATAGACAACATGGGTATTTTACCATACCACATCTCATATGGCATTTTATCCATGAATTTGGATAGAACCCTATTTAAAAGATAAGCATTAGTTTTTAAGTTATATCCCTAAAAAGACATCAAAAGGTCTGCCATAGACGTCATAGAATGAACCTTGCCTAATAAGGTCCCCTTTCTTATTTTAGACATTTCATTATGTTATGGCGTTTCGAGTGGAGTCCATTATGACAAAATACTATTTTTTGTTAGATAACCTAAGAATTCCTAACCTAAATATTCTTCTCTTCAATCAAATTAAAGAGCCTGAATATTTATGCCAGTTTATTTCTCTACTTTAGCCTTGAATTCTTTGCACTTTTCAAAAGCTTTGAACTTGTACTTTATTAAGTACACATGCCCATACCTTGAATAATCAGTGGTAAAGATAATGAAGTAAGATTACCCATGTCTAGAATTGTATTCATTGGTCCACATGTATCTGAATTTATAAGGCCTAATAAATCCCAAGTATCTATATACTTTAACTTATGAGATCAGTTGTATGTATCCTATGCATGGAGGCTTATATATCAGTGTTATTGGCACTGTACTGATACCGGCCATACTAGTTTTGACTTATAACGGTACTGGTGATAGTTGGTTTCATTTCAATCTTGGTTTTGGTCTGTACTGGCCATACTAGTAGGTATCGGCCTATTTTGGTGGTACTGACCAAAAATAGCTGTACTAGTCAGTACATAATATAAGCTTCTAAAAAAAAGTTAAACCAACATTGATCTTAAATTTGATGAATATTATACAAAATTACTCATAAATTAGATGAATATTAGACATAATTATTCATAAATTTAATTATCATTAAAAAATTTCAGCTTTACTACTTAACTGATATTGATTTTCTTACATTTGATAAAGTTTTTTTAGAATATTATATATAATTGATGAATATTTAATATATAAAATTTATTTAATCTCATTTATTTCATATTTGAAAATATTTTTCATATATATAAATTAAAAATATTCAAACTCTGATAAATTTGAAATGGTACACCGAAACATACTAGTACCTGTATGTACTTGTACTAGAACAAAAATGGTATATCCACCAATACGGTACTAACTACCTTATTACATATGCCAGTCTTTGTTCATGGTTAATGCTTTATCTGGATAATACAATGATAAAAAATGTTTTAAAAACATGACTTTGATGCATAGGGATCGTATAATTGCAACTTTTTACAATTACTTTGCAAGTTCATCGTGTTTCACGTGCTTTATCTACATAAGATATTTATAACAATTATATAATTAAATCTCATGGATAAAGAAATACCTTTACAACATTAATTAAATATAATGGTTGATTGCATGAAATCACTAAATGCTAATGCCTTACAAGTCATAGCTATTGGTTTGCAAAGCTTACGCTAACAATTTCCTACTAGCACTAAAGCCAATCGCCCATATGTTTAAGTCTTATACCTCTATAGAATAATCATATTTATGCTAGGATAGAACTTTAGTGAAAGGCTCAGCTAAGTTCTCCTCGATGGGTACTGATTCCATACTAACATCACATCTTTCAATAATGTCTCTAATAAGGTGATATCACCATAACACATGTTTAGATTTATGATGAGACCTTAATTCCTTAGCTTGCACTATGACTCTATTATTATCCGAGTAGAGTGGCAATAGATCAATAATGCTTGGAACCACACTAAGTTCAGTGATAAACTTTTTCATCCAAACTACTTTTTTCATGGCCTCATCTCACACATGATGTATTCGGTTTCAGTAGTTGAATTTATAATTATAGCCTATTGGAACTTTTCCAACTGACTATAGCACTATTAAAGGTAAATACAAAACTGCTTTATGATTTACTGTCATCCCAATCAAATTAGAGGATAGTATCAATATAACCCTTAATGTAGAGTTTAACCTTTCCATGAACCAAAAAGATATCCTTAGTCATTTGCTAGTTTTTAAGGATACTCTTCACAGCAATCTGATACTGTCACTATGATCACTTTGGTGTCTGCCAGTGATACTTAAAGTTATGATATATTTGGTACCATGTATTTGGTTTGGTACATAGCATAGTTGCATAATAGATCTAATAACCAAGGCATATAGGATCTCATCCATCTATGCCCTTTCAGTTGATGTTTTAGGACACATCTATTTTGAGTAATCAGTGCCAATGTACTATAGGTAAGTTTCCTCTCTTAGAGTTTTCCATGCTAAACCTTTTTAGCATCTTACCTATGTAAATGGATTCAGGCAAGCCAAGCAATCTTTTTTATCTATCTCTGTAGATCTTAACTCCTAGAATATATGCTACTTCTCATAAATCCTTCATAGAGAATAGTCTGGATAGCTAGACCTTAGGGGCTTGTAATATTGGTGTGCCATTTTTTATGAGCAATATGTCATCAACATATAGCACTAAGAAAATAATAGCTTGCCTATTCATTTTCTTATAGACACATGGATCATCAGGATTATTTATGAAGACAAATTCTTTAATCGTTTCACCAAATTTGATGTTTCAACTCTGTGAAGCTTACTTCAATCCGTATATAGACTTTCATAGTTTACATACTTGATTTGGATTTGACTTGGATATAAAACCATCATGTTATGTCATGTACACTTTTTCTTGCAATTTTTTATTTAGGAATGTAGTTTTCACATCACTTGCAATATCTCATAATCGTGATATTTGAGCTATAGCAAGCATGATCTGAATGAATTTTACCATGACAACTAGTGAAAAGGTTTCCTTAAAATAAATGCCTTTTACTTTATTATAATCTTTTGCCACCAATCTAGGTTTAGATGTCTGTATATTGCCATCTATATCCATTTTTCTTTTAAAGACTCATTTACACCCTTCAAGTGGATCAACCAAAGTCTACATACATGGTTGACTTCCATGGCATCCATTTTGGATCATATGGCTTCAAGCCATTTATTGAATCAATGTCAGACATTGCATTACTGAAATTGGGAGGTTCAGTATCACAAAAGAAGTCATCTTAATCCATAAGAATCCATATTTTATTAGAGCTTGCATGATCCTACCAAATCGACAGAGTTGTTATGCCTCTTGAGCTTTAGGTTGAGCATTTATCCTTTAACTATAGGCTCCAGTTCCATTAAAATGTCAATTTAAGGTTTTTAAATTTCTTCAAGATTAATTTTACTCCCATTGAACTTTTTTAATAGAAACGTTTTTTCTAAGGAAGACTGTTCATTTTGAAATAAACACCTTTTGTTTAGTAGTGTGGCAAAAATAGTATCCATGCGACTCTTTTGGATGCCTTGCAAATTTACATTTGACTAATTTGGCTAGAAGCTTATCAGTCACTGTTCTCTTCATATATACTAGATAACCCAAAATTTTGAGATAAGATAACATTGGCCTTTTACCATACCATATCTCATATGGAATTTTATCCACAAATTTGGATGGAACCCTATTTAAAAGATATATGGTAGTTTTTAAGGCATGTCCTCGAAACGATATCAGAAGTCTACCATAGACCTTCTAAAACAAAACACATCCAATAATGTTTGATTTCTTTTTTCAGACACTCTGTAATGTTATGGAGTTTTGGATTGTAATAAAATACCATTTTTTGTCAAATGACCCAAGAATTCCTAATTAAAGTATTTCCTCTTTGATCGAATTGAAGAGCTCAAATACATTGCTAGTTTGTTTCTCCACTTCAACATTAAACTCTTTAAACTTTTTAAAAGCTTTAAACTTGTATTTCATTAAGTATTTATACCAATACCCTGAGTAATCATCGACAAAGGTAATAAAGAATACCTATGTCTAGCAATTGTATTCATTGGTCCACTTACATCTATATGTATAGGGCCTAATAAATCCATAGTTTTATCATTTATACTAGTAAAGGGTGACTTGGTCATTTTTCCAATGAGACAACATTCATATGTCCTATATGATTTATAATCAAATAGGTCAAGATAGCCTTGTTTGTGTAACTTGGCTATTCAAGCCTCATTAAAATGTCATTCCTTTTAGTTTTCTTCACATTTGTTGAGTAAAGGCATTTCAGGATTAAACACAAATGGCTTATTCTTTAATAAGGCTAATGTATAGACCATGTCATTTAGAGTAATGGTGCAACTTTTGCCTTTTATTCTAACTTCAAAATCATCATTGTCAATAAGGTATGAAACTAAAATGATATTTTGCGACAATCTAGGAACATAAAGAGATTTTTTTAGTTTTAAGGTCATGCCTGGAGGCAATGATAAGGTACGGGATTCGATGGCCATGGCTTTAACTTTCAATCCATTGCCCAATCTCAGAATGGCCTCATTAGAGCCTAACTCCCTTCTATTTTTCAATAGTTTTATGTTATTACATAATTGTGATCTACAACCTAAATCAATTATCCAGGTAGTTTATCAGTACTGGAATAGTTCAAATCAATCATGTAAAGGTTAATAACTTTCCTTTTATTGAAGATACTTTTCAATTTTATATACCAGTCAAAACAGTTTGGGCTTATGGCATTTAATATCCTCGCAATACAATTATTATAATCAACAATACCAACAACCTAGTATGAAATAAGTATAATTGTATTAAACCAATAATGACAAGGTATTAAATCTTTATTGGTCCTCCCACTAATTTTTCAAAATAATAGCCCCTACTATTATTCTAAAACCCTTTCAACATGTTACAACCTTAAGGATAGCCTAATAAATTAAAAGAGGCCCATTTAAGTAGGGAATATAGTTTGCGAATTGCATTTATATGCAACTCCTAAATCAGTTTGGTGGTAACCTTTTGTCTAAATGCATCATATGCATTTCGCCTAACCTTTACCTCTAACACTATACGATCAAGTTTGTAATCATCCAGACAACACAACATTAGTTGAGTAGAACCTATTGATTATAACTCAAGTAGTTTCGACAGAAAGGACCATAGGTATAGCCTAATAAATCCCTATAGCCAGAAATTAGGTATCTTATTATAATCTAATTGAAGGCATCTTTATCATACGAAGCATTTGATTCAATATAGTGTGAGGGGTTTCTTCCTCTTATTTAATCTTTATCATAGTTGCATGCATAGCATTTACAATATCGCATAAAATAAATTTACTATCATGCATACTACTTGGATGATTATAGACATAATCTAAGGTGATTACATGCAAAGTCTTCAAAAACTTTTTACAATCTCTCAGCTTCATGGTGCCTTTGCTTGGATCTCTATCTTTGAGTTACAAAATCTTTCCTAATTAACCCTAATTTTACATTTACATAATCTAATTATATTTGTAATAGAAAAACTCAAGTTACATTCGAGGGTAATTCAGTGAGAAAAGAATTTAAAACCTTGGAGAAAATAGAGATAAGGCATTTAAAATAATTAAACATAAATAAACAATTAACTACACATCCACAATCATATTAGGCCTAGTCCATAGTCATCCTATACATCCACAATAATTATGAATATATACATATTTATATATGTATAGATAAAATAGTGTTTTAAATTCAAGTTACCAATTTTTTATGCTTAAATAATTGATCCATATTTAATTTAATTAAGAAAAAAATTTTATTACATGATTAACATTTATTCTAATCATATTAGGATAAATCCTATTCCAAATAAGATTAATCATTTAAATCAAATGTATTTTTTGATTAATCAAATTAATTGAATTTTAATGCCATGCTTATATGTTATCCAAATTATATCTTAAACAATTTTAAAAAAATAATACAATTGGCTAATTAGGTGTTTGATGATATGTTAGAGTTTTAATTGGATTCAACCTTTTAAGTAGGTGTACTATGCCAACCATGCTAACTTTTAGCATTTTTTATGTTATTTTAATTTTAAATTTAATTAATTATTTCAGACTTTTACATCTTAAGAAAAATAAAATTGAAAGAGTCTTGCTCAAACTAGGAGAGTGGTGGCACATTATTGGAGGAATCCTATGCCAACTAAAACTCTATCCCATGCATGGCTATCTTATCCATCCTACTCTAATTCAAACACTATTGTCTTCCTCCCACTAAATCTCAAAAATACAACAAATTTATAGTAACTCTTAGCAGCCATTGATGCTGCCCCAATATTTGAGAAAGAAGAAAGATGCTACAAACTTCAAGCACACCTAGAGCACTTTTTTTAGCCTGAAATTGAAATGTTTTCAACTCTGATTTTCACATGATTTTTCTAACCAGTAGTGTGAACTTTTCATGATAATTTCAAGGTGGAAAAAGAAGGAAAAATGCAGCAATGGCTGCCCAAAAAAAATCAGCCACATTAAAACACTAAAATAGAGTTAACCTAGCACTATTGAACACCAAATTGTCAACCGATGACTTTAATGTCAATTCAATTAATAAAATTATCTTTTAACTAATTAAAATTGAATAATAAACATGAATTAACTTGCTAGAAATTTAAAAATAAAAAAATAATTTTCTTTATTTTTTAAATTCAAGAATGGATAAGGTAACATCACAATAATAAATTATTTAATCAGCAGCAACTAAGACACAAGATTAATCAAATTTATGTAAGGAGCCTTTGATGTGACTTGAAAGAAGTTTTGAGGTGGCAAATAATCAGATTAAAAAAATTTAAAAAATATCTTATAAACATGGCAGAAAAAATATAGCAATAGATAGAATCCGAAACTCCATAAATTCACCTTATATGATTTTGATCAATCTTTAAGATCAAGAAACCTAAAAATCTATTCAAGATTCAACCACACCTCAATCTTGAGAAGACTTTCAGCAATTCCATGGCCCAATTACATGAAAGCACTAAGCTTGGTTGTCGTAAACTAAAGCCATTCAGGCATCTAGCCTCTAACTGTTATCCATATAAGTGACTTAGAAAACCTTCTACAAGGAAGAGACTTTGTTATCAGAGCAATGCTAGTAGCTTAGGTTTCAATAAACCTTCTATTACACTTAAAATATCTTGATTCAATAATAAAAATGAAGAAGAAAATAACTTTTTTCCAATAAAAGCTAGGATTACATAATCTCTCTTTAAAAAAGTTAAAAGAAAATGCAAACTATAATTTTTGGGTCTCTTGGCCAATTTTCTAAATGTAATCACATCTATTTAGGATAAAAAAATATGTCCATATAGTCTAATGTTTAAAATTTTAATTTTTAAGAAATTACAAGTTTTCCTCTTGCCTCTATAAACATATTCAAATTAGGCTTAATTAATCATTACTTGTATTAGACATATAAGCTAGTCTCAATTTAATTTCTAAAAGCACCCTTATGTGTATGACTGATTAGACCCCTATCATATTGGCAATAAATATAAAATAGCTTAATTAAGAATATTTTATATTTATAGACTAAAATTGGCATCTAGAAATGCATCATGGTCACCAACATGTAGGGAGTGTCAATATGGTTTTCATAAGCCCTTTAGCATTTTGTTTCTCAATGTGGTAAATATCTTTTCACATATATCCTGGGATTAGCAGGAGCATATTTTAGTGTTTACTCTTAGCTACTTTCATATTAGTATGCAATCTCTATGTATTAACTCTATAATCAATATTGCCTTGGCTAAGGACTTTGAGTTAACATAGGCATGCATAAATGAGATGTCCCTTCATATCACCTAGGGTGATGAATCTTCTTTCGATCACTCATTTACCTATCATATGATTCATGCCATACCTAAACCACCCTGCCATAAGTATCTCTATATTGTGGACTTGTCTTGATGGAATTAAAGGATGACACTCCTTATATAAGATGACCTGGTGTCACAAGTCTAAGGATCATTTACACTATTGATACGTGAGAGCACTTCCATAAACACTTAAGCTAAATACTAAAAGGAACTCTTATAAAGGGTCATGTTCAGTGAACTTGTTACTATAACGAGCACCTATATAATGTTCTTAAGTATCTCTATACTTTATCTTATGAGATCAATTGCATGATCTTAAACATGGAAGCTTATATATGCCAGTCTTTGTTCATTGTCAATGCCCTATTTTGATTATATGATACCAAGAACATTTTAAAAATATAGCTTTGATGCATAGACATCTCATAATTGTAACTCTTTACAATTCCCTTCTAAGGCTAATGTGTTTCATGGGCTTTATCTATATAATATATTCATAACAATTATACAATTAAACCTTATGGATAAAGAAATAACTTTATAACATTAATTGAATATAATGTTTGATCATATGAAATCATGGTCTTAACGTACCCTGGTGTGGATCCTTATGGATCTAAGGGTGTATGCAACTTAAATTTTTTTTTAATTAGGAAATGTCTTTTTGACTAAGACTTTTCCTTTGCAACGTGATGAGATTGAGAAAGTATAGATTCTCAACTCGTGATACAGTGAGGGGGACCATAAGATAAATCACTCATCTTATTGGTCTCGGATGACCATCACAAAATGGCCAACGCTTAAAGTCCCTGCCAATCATTTTGGGCTAGGCATGGTTGGATACCTATATAAACCTATGTCTTGAGTTACGAAACTTAAAACATTGATCCCGTGGTTTGTTTGGTACAAAGATTTCCCATTTGAGTTTAAGAGTTGGTTACGCACGATGAGGCATGAACCTCTTTTGCGACGTCCCAAATCGGTACCTTACTAGTTATGTCTTATCTCAGCTTCGATTCTTTCTATCTTAACTCGTCACTATTTTGATATAACCCTCTTTTAATGCATGAATTTTATAGAAATACAAATCCAGGTTTTGATGAAGAGATTTAATCTCCTATACACCTCGGATAGATGGCGAATATAAAAATTTTTAATAAAAATGACCTTTTGATTTTGCTTTGAAAATGGAATATTCCATTTTGGGCATTGGAGAGATACATACACGAAACATCACCTTTAATTTTACTTGAAATGATTTAAAAATATAAATGTGAATAATCATCATTGTCGTAACGTACCCCAAAGTGGATGCTTGTGGATCTATAGGTGCGCACGACTTAAAATATTTTCCCAACTTGAAATGTCTTTTTGACCGAAACTTTCTTGCACGATGAGATGAGAATGAGAATGTATCTCAACGTATGATACAGTGAAAGGGACCTTAAGACGAATCGCTCATCTTATTGGTTTCGGATGACCATCATGAAATGGCCAATGTTTGGAGTCACCACCGATCATTTCGAACTAGGCATGATCAGATGCCTATCGAAACCTATGTTCTGAGTTCCAAAACTTAAAACATCGATCCCATGGACTACATAATGCAAAGATTCACCGTTTGGGTTTAGGAGTCGGTTACGCATGATGAGGTACGAACCCCTTCGCGACGCCCAAAATCGATACCTTACTAGCTATATCTTTCTCGATTTTAAGTCTTTCAATCTTAACTTGTCACTATTTCGATATAACCCTCTTCGAATGCATGAATCTTATAGAAATGATCCAAGTTTTGATGAAAAAGATTTAATCTCATGTATGCCCCAGAGAGATGGGGAATATAGAGATTTTCAATAAAAATGACCTCTAGATTTTACTTAGAAAATGGAATGTTTCACTTTTGGCATTGGAGAGATACCTATGCAGAACATTACCTTTAATTTCATTTGGAAACATTTTGAAAACATGAATGCAAATAATCATCACAAAGAAATCATGTTAGTAAGATAATAAATGAAATAACATAACATGGATCATTCAAAGCAATGATAAAGAAAATAGGTAGACTATGGCAATTTATCTCGTTATTGGCATCGATTATCTAGGAATAACCGAATCAACCATTTTTGAGATGCATCTGGATATCTTGATTAACCAAGATTTGTTTGACATATTCATGGAAATCTGGGAAGGAGAATTTAATTGCAATTGAAAGAAAGGGTTGGATTATCCCTTCAAAAAAATGGGGTTAGAATATTCCTATAGATGACAAATGATTTTGTCAAAGGAAGATTTTTACTTTGACAATTTTGAAAAACGAGGTTGGAGTCTCCCCTTGGAAAGGCAGGGTTGGCATATCCCTGTGGATGATAAAACTTCATGATTTAGAAAATGGGTGAGCATTCGACAATTTTGGGCAAAAAGATTCATTGTGAATGAGGATGATAAAGATGTAAAATATGTTTGTGCCTTGATATGAGCTTTTGGGATGTTAAAGTATGTTCTCGAGTCTAATCGGGGTGATATGGAGACATTCGAATGTCTCGAGACGAAATTCGAGAAACAACTTATTTTGACCATGACCAAAAACAGGGGATAGCATCGCACTATCCTGCTTTCTGAATTTATTCTAAATTCGTTTGAAGGATTTAGAGGGTGGACAAGATACAACTAGAAAGCTGACTCGACGAGGGTTGATCTAAAAATATTTTCAATGTCCTAAGAAGTCATTCTTTGAGGGAATATATTTTCAAATTCGGATTAATTGTACTACTAGCAGAGCATATGAGGGAGAAGGAATGTCAAAATTTGAAAAATCACCCCGAACTCATTTGGTATCAAAAAATTGCAAACAATACATTTCTGAAAAGGAAATTTCATGAACCTTTTAGAAAAAATGTTTGAAAAATTTTGAAAAATCATTTGGTGGGCCTGAACGGCCCAACCAGAAACATGTTCAGATTCTAGAGGTTCCAGATAGTTTGGACTTGAAAAATCATAACTCTCTCATCCGGAATGATCCAGGGGTGAATAAGACATCATTTTAGAGATAATTTGACGTGTTCTAATAGAAAAATATCAAAAAATTCATAAAAAATCGTTTAGGATTTTCGAGTGAATTTTTAATTTGCAATGGTTGTGATGTCAGTAGGGAACAAGGCAAAGCAAGAGATATTTCCCTTTTTTTTTTATCTACAGGTCCAAACTCGAGTTATTGACATTCGAACGTCTATGGCTGAATGGAAAGAGTGGCATGAGTTTTAAAAACTCCTTTGCACAACCTCGGAGTAGTTTGGGACGATGAAACAGCCCGTTGATCATACCATTCATGGTTTTGACTCAAGAAAAAGGCACAAACATTTAGGGAATTGTTGTAATACCATTTTCATTTCAAAATTAGAAGATTTAAGCTTGTTTAATGAAGATTCCAGATTTGGAAAACTTAATTTTCCCCTAGATATTTTGCTAGCTTTAAGAAAAATGCTAAGTCCATGCTAATCCTTATTGGTTGAGGTTAACATGCTTGGCTTAGGGGGTTTCAAAAATCAGTTTTTGACAGCCATCAAACATGGATTTTGACAAGGAGAAGACAACAAACACACAAGGGGATGACACATAACATGAATAGGGATGCTAATTTTACTAATGGCCTAGACAAAGAAAGTGTTATGCACTTTCACAAAAAAAATGTTATGGATGCTGAAAATGACAATGATTCATGCAAGTTTTGGTGTAAATGTGCTTGAAATGTGCTAGGCTACTGATTCATGCATGGATTAATGATAACAAGATGCATGAACATGGAAAAGAAATGCATGAGCAAGGGATATCAAGCTAACGAGGATGAAATGAGGCATTTTACATATAAAAGGGGCATTAAGGTATCCAAATCCTAAACTACCACAACAAAAGCCACAATAATGCATGATAATCCTAAAAGGGTGATGGAAACATGAAGAGCTCCCTAAAATGATGAATATACTGAAAACAAAAAATGAAAGTGATAAAGTGAGAAGTTATACCAACAAAACTTCACTTCTTGGCCAAATGATTTGAGCAAT
>JBBYHO010533731.1:0-14822 GCA_038382025.1 Adansonia gregorii | reverse complement strand
GAATAGTCAATTACGGTCTTATTCTGTAAAACCATTGAATAGATTAAATGGTTATTGTGATTTTAAGTAAAATAAAAGATTATTTTAAAAAATTCGAATCCTTTTTATCAAAGATTCAAATCTTATATTGTTTTATTTTACTGAACTAAAGTACTGCATAAATTATTTTATTTTATTTTTATAAAATAATTATTTTATTATAATTTTATTTTATTCGAATGATAATTATAAAGTTGATAAGAGAACTAACCTAATTCAAAGAATCAAGGAAACAGGGGGAATTGGAAAACCATTTGTTCTCTCCGGCAGAAGGTTGTCATTTACAATGAAGGAGAGGGTGAGGAGGAGTTTAGAACCTCAACGCTACTCAAAGAGGTCTCTTGTGGTCCTTACAATGCCTGTGAGTTGGTCCGCTATTCTGCCTCAGTCGCTGCTGCCTCCGATACCTAGTATCGGACTACCTGGACCAGGGGAGGTTGGCGGCATCCTGCCAAATCTGATGCAGCGGCCTCAATACCATTCAATTTCTCTCACAATTATCAAAAAAAGAAAGCTGCCAAGGACGTAGTACAAAGATTCTGGTTTCTAGGCAGCAACTTGAGTTTCTCCTCGGAGATGCAAAGAAAGATGTTTCAGTCTAAGAAAATAGCCATCCGACCCTTAGGGTCAGGGACATTTAAGCAAGAGAATCGGAAATGGTTGCAATCTTTCATCTGCCATTCCTTAGCTGCCTGATTTTTAAACCTATATGTAGGATTGCTGCCTGTAAATTTTCCTTTCCCATTTTCAGTCAGGGCCAGGGGGAACTAACTAGCTGTAAAGGTGAAGATAGTATCCGGGAGACCGTTTCAGCCATGTTTTTGTTGCAGTACCTTCTCTCGCCCTTATATTTTGTGATTTTCTGCTGTAGAATGCCAGAAGCAGGTTATGATTCTATCAATCTAAAGTGCTTTTTCCGTGTGATTTTCTGCTGTTGAGTACACGATCCTCTTAATATTGCAATTTGCGACCAATATGGGGAAGATCTGATATATTTACCGGCCATTGGAATGCAAGCAATAGTGTTTTTAGTTAAACTGTCGTCCTCCTATGGCCAATGGAGTCCTTTCAGTCCACTATATCAAGCAGTTTTCTTGAATCTTATCTTCCCCTGTTTCTGTATTTCCCTGTTAATTTGCTCATTCGTCATTCTTTGATTTGCAGTTAGGATTTTGCATCCAGTAAGACTAGTATCAGCTAAAACAGAAATTGCTTTACATACAGTTGTAGAAAAGCAAGAAAAGAAACCTAGGGAAGGGAAGGGAAGGGAATCATACTGGATTACTATCATCAATGCAATGCAAACCTCAACTCAAGCATTAGAAAATGCAATTGGACTGAGTAACATCATCATCCTAGTTAGGATCTCCAACCAAAAGCCAAACCCTTTTCATTTACAGAGCCAATTTCATCCATCACAAAATTAACTTTATTTTAACTAGCTACCATCAGCAAAAACATTCAATAGTTACATTGAAAATCAGAAGACATGGAAAAACGAATCAAACTGAGTCTCAATTTTTCTTTAACTCTCCACGTCCATGGGAACCTTCAACATGTCTGGCTTACCCTGCCACATCCAGACCATCCAATGTGTTAAAAACATCATGAGAATATAAATGCATCATTAAAAGGAAAAATGTTGGCAATAAAACATCTCGCTGATATACATTGCGAACTAGAAGTCTAAGCTTGAGTAAGAAGTTCATTTAAAAATAGAAATAAAGAGGAGGAAAACTTGATGGTTATATTAATATAACCAACCTTCTAGATCTAGATGAGTATGTTTTTTTTCTTTTATTCTTTTGGTATCAGCCATTTTGGCTGGTCAATTGTCCTTTTCTTCACTTACTGCTTCTCTCTTTACCCGTCTAGACACCACTTCCATGGTTCTCGAGAATACTTCAACCTTCTCCATTAGCATCTGTAAAGAATAACATCTTTCAGTAACTCATGGACTTGAGTATCCAGAGTGTATTATCGGTGCTTCACCTTTATTTCATCTTTAGCATTCCAACAACTGCCTTTAGCCACACAGCACTAGCTTTAAATTGATGACCTCTTTCCGAAGCCTATCATACAAAAATCCTGAAACCATATCTTCAGACGTCATTGCTGTCGGCATTTCCTTTGTTTTCTGTCTGTTCATTGCTACGCAGCCAAAAATCTTTTCGTGTCACCATCTTCGCATATATTACTATCCCTGGTTACCTTCATCGCTGCATTTTCCTTCTCAGTAACATTACCGTGTTAAATTTTCTCCTCATATAGCCCTCGTTTTAAAGGTGCTAGCTTGTTTTGTACCGGTATTAGCATCGGCTGTTTCAGTTTTTATACCTGGCCGCGGCAATAGAGAACTTCTACTGATGGTAGAAGCCCTTGGCTCAGGCTGAGAGGTAGACCTCTTCCTTATCAGTCCACCGCTGCTCGTTACAAACCCTAAGATATTACTGGAAGTTTCTGGGGTTGGGGACCCACCCGTAAGATGCAATATAGGATAAATTGAGATGCTTGATACATAGTTTTAATCCATCTTCAAAAATCTTGAGGCCCTTACCTTGAATTTATCCTAATGCATATTTAAATCTTGAGAAATAGTGAAGTAAGATCCCAGGGTGAAAAAGGCAAAGATTTAGGTTGAGCTCACCTTAAGCTAGCTGTGCTTCTGCCTTCGCTGTTCTCTCTGACGCTGCTAGTTTGTCCTTTGACCATCGATTCTCTGCCTGTAAATACACAAATGCAATTTAAAAAAAAACCTAGACAAGTTAATAAGTAATTATAGAAGCCCATCATTCTGTTTCATTAATCTATAAGTTATGTTTTA
The DNA here is from genome assembly GCA_038382025.1 of Adansonia gregorii. Lineage (NCBI taxonomy): Eukaryota > Viridiplantae > Streptophyta > Magnoliopsida > Malvales > Malvaceae > Adansonia > Adansonia gregorii. The sequence continues at coordinate 11,959 of JBBYHO010533731.1, read as the reverse complement.
ATTAAGATATAAGCGGAAGCAGAAACAGAAACAGTGAATAAATAAATAGATGCACGCAGACTACGCCACTGCAGTCTATTACCAGTACTTTGCCATGTTATTTTAGTTATTACTTTGTTAAATAAAAGAAAAAAAAATTCTACTGTTAGAAGTACTAAATTCATGGTTGTTAAAGGTAGTAGCATTCCACTTTTAAGTTATTTATTTATAAATAAATAGACACTAAGTATTGAAAGGAAATATAAAAGAAAATCAAAAGTTCACAGAAAGAATATTAAATATTTAACATATTTAAGTTTTGATTAAAAATCAATTTAATTTTCAAGCTTTTCGGGAATGGGTCTGCCGACAAGGACAGGGCCAACAAGAAGGAGCTCAAAGGCTTGATGACACAGGTTAAAAATGAGAATACCAGGACATTGGCCATGGTTTTGAGAAGTGAGAGGGAGCTCTTGACTGCCAATAACGAGCAGGAGATGAAGATCGCTTACCTCAAGCTTTTGCTTCAAGACAAGAACACAGAAGTGAGCCATGAGCAGCCCGGCACCTTTTCGGCCCTGCTGATATGATCAGTTTAATTTCATTGTTAATATTTATTACTTTGTGTTAATTTAATTGCGACTAAGAAATGCACAAATGCAGCCTAAAAGAAAATTTCAAAAATATATCGGACTAAATTCTAGGCAATAATAAACAATTTGTTCTTGAATGCCTGAGATGTTAATATAGATGGTATTTGCAGGTTGAGAATCTGAAAGATTTGTTCCTGAAGCAGAGAGAAGATATTAGATCATTGAAAAGTTCAATATTGTTGCCCGATGTCATAATTGTCAGCTTCAAGAACTTGCAGAAAAGCAAGGTTCAGAGCTGACGCAAGCCAAGCAACTAATCCCAACTCTCCAAAGGCAGCTCACTTTTCTCACAGGACGGCTACAATGCCTTGGCCTTGATCTTGCTCAGGTAATCCACACAAACAAAAAGCTTCTTTCAATTTTCAAAGCATTCGATATCAAATTATGGTCTAATGTTGAAAATTGATGATACTAAAATCTAATTTTGTTGTGGGTAATATGTTCAAAGGCTTAATTTTTTTTCTGACCAAGAGTTGTCAAAAGATATATAACTATGCATATCTTTTTTCTTGGCTTCAATAAGGAAGGATGCATTCTGATGGAGTAGTTTTCATATCAAATTAAGATGGATAAAAGTCTTAACCCTCTATGCAAGAGAATGCTATGAATTTGGTATTACCTGCCACCTTAACTAGCTTGATGTATGGTACGAAGCTTTCCTGGGCAATATCTATCATCTATCATAAGCAAAGAAAGAATATTACTTCAAATAAGCATAAACCATTATAAGGATTCCTCTGGTTAACATATGCTTGAACAGCTGAAGGCAGATAAGTATTATGCCAGGGCATGTCACCAGCGGCATGGCAGCTCTCCAAGGACACCCAAATATTACCGTGATGAGCCTTCTGATTCTTTAGTAAGAATTTAGATACGGTGCCAATTATAACTAGTACTATTCTTTAATCATAAATCTGACTGCTTTTATTAGTAACTATCCTGCCAATTTAGTTGTCATCAACCGAAACTTACAGATTATTTTCTTTAATTTCCACTCTAGTCTTGATAGCTTAAAAACTGGAAAGTTTGTGAGCCCAAGGATGTCATTAGTCCTGACGTCATCGCTTCCACTGGTAATAATAATATAATAAACAATATTTCAGGAATTCAGTTCTGGCGATCCACTGACTCCTGGTAGTCCAGATGACTTGTTCCTCGAAGATTTAAATCCATGTTTAACACCTTACTCTGCCAAGACAAATCCGAGGTGGACGACAATCTCAAAATTCATCTCCATATGAAGGGAAGTACTTGTACAGGATGCACATGACATGAGTAATAGTTGCTTGAATTGAATGAACTTGCAGAAATTTGATGAGATTGGCTATGACTAGCCACATGATGGAAACCTTATCTGAGAACAAAAGGCAAATGTTCAATGTGCTTGGATTCAGTTGTTATAGCAAAGAAGTTATCCAAACTTCAGATTGTGACCAGAATTCCAATAGAGGAAGCTCCATGGACCGGACCAGTCGCGGGTCTGATGAAATTAAGCACAAGCTCATAGCAAAAGCAATTGTATCATGAACCTTTCGAATTGCTTGGTAGCACACAATTGAGCATTTCTTTAATTTGTTTTGAATATTTTTCACTTTTCTTTTCTCTCCTTTGGCCCTCCTTTTGGGGCGGATTTTGGATTGCTTGCAGTTTTGGCTGGAGTCAAACTTGTTAGCTCCAGATGTATATGGAATGCTTTAACCGCATCAATGAGAAGAAATTTGTTAATGTTAAATCCTTCTAGCTAATGCGTTACTTATGATTGTGGGGCTCGAATGTGATGTCAACACAATGCAGTAGCAATTTTCGTTTCAATAATTATGAATAAACTATTTTTGCCAAAAAAAAATGGTAGCAAAATTATAAGTGCTCTGTATCTGATGAATGAAGCCCAAGATAAATTGGGAAAAAAGAAATCAATGGGTCAAAATTTTATCAAGGGCAAGAGAGGAAACAATTTCCTTGCCCTAAGGGCTAAGGCCGTAAAGGTAAAGCAGCTTGGCAATAAATTTTATAAGCTGCAATGCCCGAAGAGGTGGAGGCAGCTCGACAATAGGCTACAATGCCTGGACAAGAGTTGAAATGCATTTTAACTCTCCATTTCCACCAACTTACATGTATCATATAGTGTGAAGCATTCTCTAACCATATATTGAATCAATGATTTCCCCGCAAATACAAATACAATACATAAGGCCTGAATTGTAAAAAAAATTAATACAAAAAGAAAACATTTGTTGCATGTTTTTATTGGGGATGATTTAGTTTGCATGTTGTCAGGTTATGGGCTATGGTATATATAGGTGCATGGAACAAGCTTTAAGATAAAAGAGAAGAGAAGAGGAGAGAAGAGAAGAGGAAGCCATAATTAATTTATTAATTAAAATCAAGCAATATGTCAAAGTCTAACAACATCAGCAATATGGCATTGTTATTTTTGCCAATTAACATAGATCATTACATGATTTAACTAATACTTTAATTAAACCACTTGCATCTTATTCTTTTCTTCCTCAGTTAGCTAGCCAGCTCCTTAAGCCATGCCTCTGCTTGTAGCAGTTCTAAATATCTGAAAAAGAGCTGCCAGTGCCAGTGCCAATCACATAGAAAGAAAGAAAGAAAAAAAAGATGATCAGTTGTTGAGGAAAAATGAGTAAACAAAACTAATGCTACAAACAATTTAAAAAATCCATCTCTACTTAGATATAAATCTCAACACAGATGAACGTACGTAGAAGAGTTCCTGTGTTGCTAAGTCTGCCCACTACACAACATAGATACACATAAAATAACCAATTCAGCCTAGCTTTTGCACAGCAATAGGGAGTTGTGATTTGCAAATAGCAAAAACAAGTTAAAGATTTATTATTATATATATATATATATTTTTACTATAAATAAACTATTATAAAATAAAATGGCCCCCAAAGGGAAATTACTACCATCATGAACATATATGATACCACTATGTTAATAATAATAATAAAGGGAAGAAGGAGAGCATACATGACCCAACAACCGCAAAGACAAGGAATGCCAGCAGAATTAGGGCGATGAGGCATCCATTTCCTTTCTTTGTTGAGCTTTCCACTGATCCTCCCTTTGTGATGTTCTTCTGAAACCTTGCAACCTTCCTTTCCGCAAGGCGTTTTGAGGTAGTCTTCTCCAATCCAAATGCCAATTTAGATAAAAATTTATTCATTTATTTAGACTTTATAGATATATATAGACAATTTTTCATTTTCAAATGTTTTCATATACAAATATTGTATAATGATGGAAGAGGAAACCACCTCAAGAAAAATCAACATGCAGTGTGATCAATCATAAACTGTCTCATGGATTCGAGTTGATAAGATTTTCAAGGGAAAAAAATAACTAAAACTTAAGAAAAAAATGGCAAATTCACAATAAAAAAGTGAGACGAAACAAAGGGAATTTCAACCGAAAACGTAGAAATTGATTAATACTGACGAGTTCAAGTACGTTAGCTAGGTTGTCAAGAAAACAGCAGAAGAAAACATACATAAAAAAGGAAAGAAAAGAAAAGAAAAAGGTGGAACTTAACCATTTTCAAAGATGGTGTTTGGATTTGTTGAAGCAGCGAGGTTGGGGGAAGGAGAAGGAAGAAGGAGAGTAGAGGGCTGAGGGGGTGACAAACAGAAAGACAGCAGTTGTTTTGTTCAGGAAAAACGTGGGGGCTCCCTGCCTGCCTGCTTTTCTCCAAATATTTACGTGGTTTCAATGCAAGGAGCCTCAATCCGGGACGCTTATTTCTTGTCTTTAACGGATTAATTAACAGTTTTTTATGGATCATGTCTTATCTTGACGAAAGTAAGTTACTGAATAGTACTTTATCACTATCATTTATATTTGGAAGTAAATATAACACTATTCTCTCACAATTGGATAATTGTTTATTACATATGATTTCATAATGCAGCTACTTCAACTCTTTTCATATTTTGCCGATTCCCTACCATCTATAGCATAGGAGATTATTATTTTTATAAAATAATAATAAATGTGTGTTATATATATAATTATAGTAAAAACTGTAGTTGTTTTTTATTTTTTTATTTTATTCTAACCTACCCCTGCTTAAACCTTTTCATAGAAAGCTTTATAAAGATATTATCCTCTTATAAATTATAAATATAATACAATAGAACTTATTTTTTTTCTTTAGGAAAATTTTGAGAATCTATTAACAAAAAGAAAAGAAGTAAAAATTTAGAGACAATGACTTCACATTGGACGATAATGTCTAGGTGTCACACCCTCACTAGTTCATGCGGAGAACGCGGGCTGAGTGTGCACACCTTGTGCTTAGCTTTGCGAAAGGATTGGCGTGCGTGGAGTGCGTCCAATGTGCAAGGTGGGACAGAGGCAATCGGCATGAGTTGCTGGGCAGAGATGGTTACGGATTTGGGGTGCGAGGCACTCTTCATGTGCAAAAGTAGGTATTCACCAGAAGTTAATGAGAAACCGGTGACAAATACTTAGTAGGCGAGGAAAGCACTAAGGCATGCAACACTTAGGCATGTGGGATCTCTTGATACGAGAATGGCTTGTGGGACTTAGCATGAATTCCGAGACTTGTGCACGAGGGAACGCGAGATGTGTGTGCAAGGGTTGTACATGCGGGCAAGCAAGGCGGACGTGCGTGTAGGAGCACGCAAAGGCATGCGGAGGCCAAGAACCGGTCTTGCATTACTTGCGCCTCAATTGTAGGAGTTGAACGAGTCAAGGGCAGATCATGCATGGTGGCCGAATTCCATTAATGGAACTAACATAGACGGTTTTACTCAATCAAAAGTTGTTACCTTGGAACATTGGACATGTGACCTTCCTCAAAAGAATCAAGGAAGATCATGGGATTGGGATTCCTATCTTGTAACCGAATTTGTTAGACTCTTGCCTCTATATAAAGGGCTAAGTGAATCATTTTATAATCATCCATTTGTATTCATCACTTGTGTAAATCTAGTGAGAGGAAACTAGAGTGGGAACACTCGTGAGAGGGAGAAGCATCTATTGTATGCATCACTTGTGTAAATCTAGTAAGGGGAAACTACAGTGAGAACACTAGTGAGAGGATGAGATTCATATGCTCTTTCCTTTATAACTTGAAGGTGAAAGTTAATAAAGGTTGTGAAGAAATTCACGTGAGCTTATGGTGTTCTCTTGTGCATATACTTGTGGGTTTCGTTGCTAACTTGGGCAAGTTATTGGCTGAGACTTGAAGGTTTTCAAGTGCCATCACTCAGTTGTTTCGTGTGTTTCCGCTGCGAAAGAAATAGCCGTGTGACACTAGGTTATAAGAGAAATAGAATTAGAAATAGAAAGGACTTACTTTCTGATACAACCTATCAGATTAGATAGAAAATAAAAAGTAATAGACAGACATATATACGTGCGTGGGTGTGGGTGTGGGCGTGTGCGTGTGGGTAACACCTAATTAAACGGAAGACATGCATAATTTTGTCACTTTCGTTCATTAAGTAAGAAATCTGCAGTCCTTACAACATATATGACTATAATTCAAACGGCCCCAAAACCTGTTTGATTATACAAAGAACAGCAGGAATAACATATATACGAAAATCCATGTACAAACCAACCAGCCTGAGAAGACTTTATTTGGACCAAAACTAGCAACTATCAAAGGGGGGAAAAGGAGAGTAAGCAAACAAATCCATTCTTTTCTTTCTTTCTTTTCGTCTAACTAATATAATAATGTCGAATACTGAGCATATACACATGAAAACGATGTGACAATAAATCAATTTTCTTCAAAACAATCTCTCTTTTACTCTATCAAAAATTGGTCTCTTTGCAAATGCAACTACGACTTACAAGAGGAGAAAAATACCAGTGGCGATTTGCGTGCCATGGCTGTGGCTGAGATAGGGACATGTACACGAGTGTGACACATCAGAACAGATTGAAGTTCTCCACGTTCCACAAGACCAGAATGTTAGAAAGTCTTTACCAATTGTGCAACTGCGAAGTAATACTTTTTACAACAGGGTGGTATCCTGTGTGGATGTGCCTTTTAGCTTTCTCTGAACCAGGCTGCTCCAACCATTCGTCATACAGGCATTTTACCACAGGATTCTTAAAAGGATCAGCTTCCAAAACCTACAAGGCATAAATAAGAATCGATCAAAGCAAAAATATATATATATATAAAACTAAATAAATAAATGCATTGTTTATCCCTACAGAAAAAATCTTATGGAAATCAAAAACATATTTTGAAGGAGAGCATGAGTGTGTATGCGTGTAAACATAAAGCTTCATGTGGCATTTAAAAATTGTATCAGTTAATCCTGTAATTGCTGTTGCAACGAATATTTAGCTTGATGAATTATGTTCAGTTTTCAAACTGAGAAGTAGTTTCATAGTGGAATACAGAAACTCACATTTTCCATGTAAATGTCTTCTAACAATTTGATTAACTCCTTTGGAGATTGTCCTGGCTTTGGCTTGATTTGACCTCCACCATTCAAGCAACCTGCATATATATATTAACAATACTTCAACTGGTATGCTTGACCTGGATTTCCAGCTTCTTACAATAAGTTTACAAGTGAATGTTTCACGCAATTCAATATGCCAAAAGTAAAAAGATATAAAGAAACAAAAACCTGAAGGGCATGCCATGACCTCCACATATTGATAATCACATTTCTGTGCTTTAACTTTCCTGACAATGTTTTGCAGGTTTTGGAAGCCATAACATAGGGCAAATTTCAGCACAGTTCTCCCCTCCACCTACATTGTGGACTGTCAGGATATTAAAGAAAAAGATACCCACGTCGGGTTGATGTTGCTACCATAATCTTTTGAACCATAAGCGTTAAATAATAATGTCATGATTTAATTCATCAAGATTACAGGCCTTATGATCAGAGATCACAGAAAGGATACTCAATGTACATATTTCACTAATGTTTAGACTTCTATAACGCTAACAAAATATTATCAATTAAAAAGCACGACTTACTTCTAGACTCAATTCTCGGAAATCAGAATTTCTTATAATTCTGAAGTCCAGCCGGCCATCGATTTCTTTTCCGAAGAGAACTTTTGCAGCATACCGAAAGATAGTTTCCGCATAACCTCCAGAGCCTCCAGAGACCCCATAAAGATATCCTTGTTCATCAACATTTGTCAACCTGAAGGATGATAACAATATCTGCCAATTGTAAGCAGCAACAAGGTCAAGGTGGCACTAGAAGTTACTTTAAGGAGGATTATTGTGGTGCTTACATTTTATCTAGAGGTGACTCTTCCAAGGCTTTAAAATCAACTTCTTTCAACTGCAAAAATTAACCAACTAAATTTAAAAAAAAAAATAATAAAGCCATCCAATAAACAATACATAACTGTACATTAAGATAAAGTGAAACCTGACTTCACCTGTATCAAATCTAAAATTTCTCCAGATGTCAACACTGAGTCAACCTCGGTGATACAAACACCTTCATTTGTCTGGCTTCCATAATTAGATTCTGCTTGAAAAACGAAGTCCTCCCTGGAAGCCTCAAGCTTCTTATCATAACATGGCATCACAGTTACATGGTATATCTCCTCCGGCCTGTCAAGTAAAATGAATAATCTAATCATTCAAGCATTAAAGTTTTGGGATACTCCATTTGGTTTAATATTTGGATAGTTTAAAGATTTAAAACTAGCAGTTTTCATAATATACCAACTGAAAATTAGCCCTCCTAATATGTTAGTCTATAGATGAAAAGCTAACTTTTTGTTGCACTTACATGGTAGATAACAAAGAGAAAGGGGGCAGAGAGAGATTCTATGGCCAACATTGTAGAAAAAAACAAGTCTAATAATCCTTTCATTATACACATGATTTTTGAGAAACCATGAAGGCTGTGATAATGACTTCATGATACACATACACGCAAACGCACTACATATTATTCCATTTTCCTTCTCCTTTTTTAGTATGCAAATGAATATGTTTTCTTTTAATGATTATGACCCTCAATCTTTTCTTCCTTTCTAGTTTCCCTTCTGATATTAAAAGGATGGAAGGCTTAGGAGTTTCAACAGTATGTTGTAAATCATCGGTAACTACTGAATTTAGCAAGATATCAGTTTTCTCAATGAAACTATAAGAGAACTGCTACTCACTTCAACTCATTTGAATTTAAAAGCCAAATATCATTAACAGAATACGTTACAGGAGTTAGGTTGCCTCTTCTAGCAGAAACAATGTTCAAAGCACAATGATGATCAAGTGAAAGCTCAAGTAACAAGTGTAAAATATCAAACAGACAAGACTACCGGAAACCCATTGTTTGACATATATGATGCTTAATAGCAGCTCCCATTGATTGCTGAGGACTCTTTACAGAGGATATGTACGGCAAAATATAGGATCCAAGTTGTTTTTCAGCATAGCATATCCAACCTGCAATTAGAGAAAGATTTAAAAAAAAACACTTATGGTCACAAGAATTCTATATACCACAATGACATCCCTGCCATAGTCTTCTTATCCGCATAGAATATGCAAGTTTGTCTCATTATGTTACATTTGAGGGTTTCAGGGAGAGAACGATGCTGTTAAATGATTGATAGACATTTCAGGCAGATGTATACCTGGACATGATGAGGAGAGCATTGGGAGTAAGGATTTACTTTTCTTGTCATCAGTTGCTTGGCTTTGTTTGTAGCGAGCAATGAACTCATTACAAGTTTCAATCAGTGTTAAATCTCTACTACAACTAGTATCAAAAACAGCCTTTACTCCCAAAGACTTTAAAAAAGTTGTGAGTTTCTTGAAAACCTGAATATGAGAAAATAACTTTCATAGTTAGAAGCACATTTAATTTAGGTAATATTTCTTGTACTTCAATAGAAATAAAAACAAAACTATAAACAATTTAAATGTGGGGAATCTTTCGGGTTGTGGCGGACTTAATCAAAATGAATTATAAGTTTGCGAGGGTGGGCAATGTTTGTACTTGTGCGAAAGGAGGAAATTGATTGATTTAACCCTCTTGTGTGTGTATATATACATATATATATATATATATTGGAAATGTAACAGAACCATGTCAGGGAGTAATGTTTGTACTTTATGCAATAAGGGGAAATTGATTGCTTTAACCCTCTTTTATATAATATATATATATATATATATATAGATATATAGTGCAAACATAACAGGAGTATTTCAGGGGTACATTTGCCACTATCAGAGCTCCCAGATACTTCGTTCTAGGTTTTAGAGTTTGTCATGTTCTATCATACCTGTCGTGGAGGGATGCTAAAGTGAGCTGCAAGAGACGCCCTAGACTGGGGAGAGAGGGATACAATCACAGCCTTCCGTTTATTGATATTGGAAAGTAATCCATCCAAGCTTTGCTTCTCAAGCATCACAGTCTCTGCTGAGGTTATGCACCCACTGCAATACCGCAAAGAAACCACAAACATGCTTTGATGCAAATAAAAATTGGAAAAAAAAAAAAACTTAAAGCATTGATCAAGAAAACAATTGGCAGTCATAAATTAGGCACTCGACATTTAGTTCTAGTTTTATACCATATCGCTAGCTTTTATCATATCTTTAATTTCTGATTGTAATTGGCACAAATTTTTAGAATTAGCCTCAAGATAAATAGTTACATACACCCTTATTATAGAATCTCCAAAGCACAAGATAAACAATTTTAAAGAAAAGAAATCAAGAAGCATAGGTTGAAGATAGAGGAAAATTTTTACCTGCATGCCAAGCAGTCCTTGAGTGAAATTTTTACCGGTTCAGTTTGATGACTCTTAGCAGTTAAGCCCTTCACCTTCACCAAAGTATTTCAAATAAGAAAAACTTTAACCAAAAGAAATCAAAGTTTATTCTCTTCTACTACTAAACAATTTGATAATTACTTGTATAAAATAAAATTACCCAATTAGAAACCAAAAACTAACTCTTTTGCATGTAATTCCGAATCAACTTTAGCTAAAATTAAAAAATAAAAAGATTGATAATTGAGGAAAGAAATGAAGCAAAGGTTAAAAGTACCTGAGGCTGAGGCTGAGATTTGTAGGGGGTTGGTTTGAGTCCTTTAAGAGAAACGACGCAGGCTTGAGAGGGAGCTATGAAATCGCTTAGATCTCCGATTCTGAGAGTCGGCGAGAACTTCTCCGACATAGCTTAATTTCTCAGCTCCTATTATAGAACGCCAAAACTCAATTCCAAATTCGATAACTAAATCTGCGAGTTTATTCGAATTTTAAAATAATAAAAAAAGGATTTAGAATTTATGAATTTATATACACAGAAAAAGAAAGTTGTAGGTTTAAGCTTTTGGAGGGTTGAAGTTCGACGGAGTAGAAACAGGAAATAGTATGGAAAAGTTTGTTTGTAAGTCAAAGGCGGTGACTCTTAGCAGAGCGGTGGTAAGGAGGGCAGAAAAGCAAAGCAAAGCGTTTAGGCGTCTGTGTATGCGTATGTGTACAACTACGAGGGACTTTGACAATGTTTGTGAATCACTAGAATACGTTGTTTATATAACATGAGCATCGTTATTATTAATTAATAAGATTTTAGGGTTTTGGTGGAGAAGGTGAGTGAAAGGGTCCAATTTAATCTTGCGAATAATTAATTATCATCTTGATTTTTAATAATATATTTATTTATATTGTATTTATATTTATACGATTAATCATTCAGTGATGGCACAAAGCACGAATTATCTTTGTTTCTATCTTTCGTTTTTCTCAACCAAGTAGTGGCAGCATCAATTAATGTGCCACTACCTTTGCTTGCTTTTCCTTCTTTCTTTGTCTTTTGGTCGGGAAACAGAAGGCAGTGCTCAAAAATCTCATTTAGAGAATAACATCCTTCGAACATAGATCCCTTAATTGATATCTCCACCTAGGTGTTAATTAGGTGGGTTCGAGACAGATTATTTCGAATTTAAATTTTTTAGATCTAAATTAATTTAAATTTAGATTTATTCGAGTTTATATCAATCTAGATTCAAGTCAATTGAGGTTTAAATTTAGGTTTGGGTATAATTTATGTTATTTTTTTATTTTATGTTAAATGTAATTATTTTTATGTAATTTTAAATTCAAAGTTAGGCACGAATTTGGTCCCATCTAACCCAAAAAAAAATCTTAGTTCAGTTTTATGGCTCTATCCATAGCCCGATAAATTTTTGAATTTTAAACTCAGGGCTGAATTTATACTGGCCGACTCATTTAAGTACGAATCATTGTTCATAATATTAAAAATTTATTTTTATATTAATATTTACATATTTTATAATTAAATTTAAATAAAATAT
>JBBYHO010533710.1:0-10168 GCA_038382025.1 Adansonia gregorii | reverse complement strand
ACAGCCATCAAACATGCACTTTGAAAAGGAGAAGACAATAAACATAAAAAGGGATGGCATATAACATGAATAGGGATGCTAACTTTACTAATAGTCTAGACAAAGAAAGTGTTATGCACTTTGACAAGAAAATATTATGGATGCTGAAAATGATAATGATTCATGACAAGATGCAAGCTAATGTATAAATATGCTTATGTTAGGCAAAGGATTCATACATGGATTAATCATAACAAGACGCATGGATATGGCATCAAAAGCAAGAGTAAGAGCTATCAAAATAATGAGGATAAAATGAGGCATTTTGCACATGAAAAGGGCATTAAGGCATCCAAAACCTAGACTACCACAACCAAAAGCCATAATAATGCATGAGAATCTTAGGAGGGTAATGGAAACATGGAGAGCTCACTAAAATGTAGAAGATGTTGAAAAACAAAAAATAAAAGTGATAAAGTAAGAAGTTATACTAACAAAACTTTAATTTTTGGTCAAATAGTTAGAGTAGCAGAGATGGCTTGAATTTCCCTTTTTTCCTTGTTGTTAATAAACAAGAAATAAAGAGAAACAATGAGGTTTTGGTTCTGGTGTGGATAAGGGTGGTTTTCAAAATGTGTATTAGTTGAGAGTGAGTGTTTTAAGGCTATTTTTGGGTGCTGAGTGAATAGCTATGGGATTTCATTTTCTTGATGTGTGAATGAGTTTTAAAAGCTAAAAATGAGTTGAAATCTCCAAAATCTCAGCTAAGATACAAGTGGTCTATTTATACGAGCATTTTGGACCCAAATTGGAGGTGTTTTTGGTCATTTTTCAAGAGGAACAAAGTGATGTCAGTTTGATGGCTATATAGTTGCTACCAATGTGTTGGAGATAGGGTGGCTGGTTTAAATGATAAAATGATTTTCTAGCAAATAGGGTGGCTGATGGTAACCTTGGTCAACAAAGTAGGGAGAAGTAGGGTGATCATGTGACATTAACCTTTTTGATCTAATTTAGACTTCAAAAATGTTTTGATTAATTCAGAAGTCCAAATTCATAATCCGATATGGGTTTTTATCTTTTTTGATGTAAAGAAACAAGTTAAATTGAGTTTTGGATCAACGGTGGATGAGTAAAAAATTCTCGAACCATGGAAAGTGGTTTGCATGTATCAATACATATTGCAAAATGTATTTATACGTTTGGTCCAAAAACCTTGAGTGTATCGACACTATGAACCATTGTATAGATTCAATGCTTTATTTTATCGATACATGTTGATATGTATTGATACATTTCTTTACAGAATACACGTTTTGGTCTTGGCATGGCCTAGTATCGATAGATAAGCTCCTATATCGATACATAAGCTCATGTATCAATAGATTTACATGTTGTATTGATACAAATGGGGACATTTCAAATTTTTGAATTGTTGGAGCATTATGTCAATGCATGAGAACCATGTATCGGTACATTCTATCAAAATTGTGAATTTCCTCATATCTGTTGTCCTTGGACACCTTAAACTATGTCCTTTGATGCCACATCTTTGCATTTATCTTTGATATGATCCATAGGCCTTCTTGACCTCTTCAAAAATATTTTTTTACTTGTCGACATGTCCTCCAGTGATCATCGCCTCATCTAACATCTGTGCCCTAGTTTGCTAAAAAAATTAGCCCAGACAAAATAAGGTGTCTACACTTTATGATCAGAAGTTGTGTCTAAGGTACTATTGTAGTCTAGCACAGTAGTCTCATAAAAAGAAAAGTTTTAAATAGGTTATAGGCCTTATGAATTTTTATTAGTATTTTTTGTGTAATACTAATTGATTATGTTACATGATAGGCTATTGAAATGTTCAATTCCCTGGCTGATGAATACGAAAAAAATCTTGAAACATCAACTATTCGCATTGCTCTGTTTCAACACCTAGATAGTAATATAAAGTATTTTTGATGAGATAATCATTGGTATGTTTTTATCATATTTTAGATAAAGTATAATGAATAAGCTTTCTAGGCATGTATGGCTCATCTGTTGGATTCTAGATGAATCAGGAAGAAAATCCAGAAGGTAGGTTGCTTGCATGTGCTGTGTAATATAGTAGCATCCAATTAAAATATCAATGTGATAGCCAAAATGATTTTCTGCCATTTTTTTAATATTTTTAGGTTAAAGAATAGTGAGTTAGCATTCATAGAATTTGATTTAATGATTTATGTAATAGAAACAATCAAGAATAAATTCAGAGAACTTGAAAGATCAAATCGGTCTAATATTTTAAGTTTCTCTGGGTTTAGCTTCTACTATTTCGAGGCATTCGAATGCCTCACAACTGATTCTAAAAGTTATGTTATTTTGGCAATATGTCTATGAGTGTCCTATGGAAGGTTTCTAGTGACTTACATTAAAACTTGTAAACTAAATTAAATAAGTTGATTTTTAATACTATTTCTAAAGTTATAATTTCTTTAATTTAGTTGAAATAATTTTTAAATCATCTTGAAGCAATAAGCTGCTAGACTGGTTTGTTGGACATATGACTTATATTCGACGAAAGCTTTACTTATAGATTTAGAGCCAAAGCTCCGATAAAGAGTTAATGTTATCCTTTTAAGAGACATTATATTGTATAGTGAAAATGGAAAAGGCCTAGTCCTCGTCTAGTGTCAAATAATAAATTGTTCACATGCCATTGACAATCATTTTCACATTAAGAGTATGATGGAACTTTAAGATAAGGTGATCAAGTAAGTAAAATAGATTATAACCTCAAGTTGATCACATATATCATATAAGGGTATTACACAAAAGTCAAAAGTCATTACACTAAAAGGCTATTTATAAAGCTTACGTAATACGATATATAATTGGGAGTGGAGTGTCAAGTCTGCAGTTGTCGAACTCTAAGATTAATAATTATGTGATTAATTATTCGATACAGAATAATTAATACTTAGATTATTGGAGCCTAATTATATATGTCCGATTGGTCCCTCCTCTAGCTCGATATAGTTCTTTAACATATGGTTATTGATCAAAATACTCGAAAACAAAAAATTTCTCAATATAGTGAAGTGTTATGCTAGATACACTCCTTTGGTGTAGAAGGACCTTTTTTAGTAAATAAATAAAAATGACTTTTTTTGTGTTTTTTATGCAGAATATATATATATTTAATATGAATTAAATATTTATTTAGATAAGAATTAGTCATTCAAATTAATTATATTTATCTTCTGATAAATATGGGAATGGCTTTAAATTAAATAGATATGAGAAAATTAATTATTTACATAATTGATTTGATATCTAAACAGTCTTGTTTAAATAATTATTTGCAATTTAAATATGTATAATATTCTAAATAAATTAAAAAATATTTTATTTATTTATTTTTAATTTGCATTTAAATTAATTATTTCACTACAGCTAATGTTATTTTGATAATTAGTACATAATTATTCTATTCAAATAAAACTGCCATGATTTGATTTTGAACTAGAATTGTAGTTATGGAAACTTATCAAGCTAAATAAAATTAATAGTTAATCAAAATTGATTAGTATTCAGATTAAAAGGGCTAAACTCCATAAAATAAATTGAGCCAAATATATACATAGATATATTTAGGCTTGGCAGAAATTTGATGGCTGGGATATTTGGATTGGCACCACAATTGGGTTTTATGGAGGTGGGCAAAATAGCTAATTTTAACTAAATGAAAAATTAGAGCTATCTTGTTACTTGTGATAAACAAAAGGCATATGCACAGGTTTAAGGTTAGACTTTGGCACCACATTGGAGTTTCTAGTCATAACATCTCGTGATTTTCAAACCTGTTGGCATAAGGTGGTCATTAAAGAGAATCAAGCCATATGAATCCAATACTGATCAAGAAAAAAGAGTGCCCACACACTATACCATCCAAGAATTAGAGAAAAGTGGAGAAGGCCAGTTAGTTGAAGCTTTCACATGGATCTAGGAATTCTCATACAGCATGTTCATATCTACAACTCATGTAACTAATTATAGTGGTTTTATTGTATATAAAACATGATATAGTACTATCATATTAATTTTTTTAAACAAAATTTCGTTATGCATTTGATCTATTTTTCTTACAATAATAGCATTTAAAACATTATAAAATAACACAAATATGTAGTGAAAACAATAACATGAAAATAGCTAGACTTATCTATGGATCTTTAAGAGAGATGTAAATGTGTAATATATGAAAAATTAGAGTCAATAAAATTAAATTATACATCTGTTATAAACTACCTAATTCTCGAATATCATAATCTGAAGAATATCCAATCCAAGAAAACCTAAAGGTTGTGACTTGATGTTTGATTGGATTATGAGGTTACGAGCAACACGTTGACTTGCCTCTAATGATAATCCATATGGATGATAATAGGAGCCTTTTCAAGGATCAATAGTTCTTCGATGCTAGCTAGAAGACTCAATGAGACTTAACCAAAAGATAACTATGGCTTGTTTCTTTCTTCCCCCAATCCAAGAATTATTATGGGTTTTGTTTTCTTTCAAGGAGTGGAAGAATGGTGCAAGGTGGGGGAAGAACATAGATGGCAGCAATAAGGAACTTTCTTCCTTTTTTAGTGATGGCACTTGGAAAACTTGGAGAGAAGACCTTTTTTTCTAAAAAAATAACAACTTTGAAAGTGTATTTTGTACCTAAAAAAAAGTCATCTCTCCCCTAATCGTCTCAGTCAAATTGTTCAACTAAATTTCTAGGAGACTTATGATCAAAATTAAACACTATTTTGGTAAAAATATTTTATCTTAAGCAAGTTAATTTTAATTCCAACTCTTTTACACTATGGTGGCTAAACCTAGCTCATAAAATGGGCTCTAGGGAACAATCAAGGCATTATGAATCTAAAGACAATTCTAGCTTGGTGCACCATAGTTTCTTAGCTAAATTAGGTTTTATGGAGTTTAATCTAATTTAATTTAAACTCTTTTATTTATTATATGAATAAATTAAATTATCTCATATAGTTATCACATAATTAAATACACGATAAATAAATAAAAACCATTTAGCGAACTTAAATAATCTTTTTATGAATTTTTATCCAAACAAAATTCATAAATTAAATTAAAAACAATTTTACTTTAATAATAATCTTATTAATATTAATTATCTAAATAGTTAATATTTTAATTACATTTTCCATGGACTTTGGCTAGGATAATTCCACCATATAATGTCTTAATTTAGACATTATCCATCCTGACATAGTATGTCTCAAATTAGACATTATACATCTAGACATAGTATGTCCCAAATTAGACATTTTTCATCTAGACATGGAATGTCTTAATTTAGACATGATCCAGATAAGACAATCTTATCTACTATGTCTAAAAAACATAACTAAATTTTAAATTTCATAAAATCTAAAGTTTTTGCCTTAAATAAATTCTTAATTGAACTTTTTCAATTAAGTTCTCCATTTACTCATCTTTTATTTAATTTAGTCAAACTTAATTAAGTCCTGATTTTAATCCAACAATATCATCCTATTATGTGTGACCCATTAAGTTTCGAACATGTTGGCAATGAACATAATTAATCTAACTAATTACATTCATGATCAAGTATAGGATCTAGCAACCTATCATAACCACCAAAATGTTGAAAAGTCAATGTGAACTCATTAAAACATTTAAGAAACTAGCTTATTAGTATAATATAGCCCTTTCACCAAATATCTTAAAATGAGCATACGCATGGTAAAGTGTCTACTACTACCTTAGTCCATGTTTAATCTTGCATGGGTAATGATTATGAATCTATGATGAATGATTTCTTATGATTCACTATGCTCTAGCTAAAGACTTTTAATCCAATTAATCATAGCCAAGATCATTCAAGATATGTCTCTAATGTCAGTTGGTGTGGTGAATCCTTTTTGGAGCACTCATCTATCCACCACATGGATTTATGCCATACCAACATACATTTGTTTGATATCATCCATTATGGACCCATTCATAATAAATCTAAGTATAACACTCCTCATATAAGATGATCGGGTAACTCAGGTTTGACAACTAGTTACATGACTGGCAGATAAGGACATATTACATAGACATTTGAGTGACTAATACCAAATGGAGTTCTTACATGGACCATGCTCAGTGAACTTGTTTACATAAAATAAGCACCTACATATTATCCCCAAGTATCCTATATACTTTAACTTTTATGAGATCTAAGAGTTGTATGCATCCAATGCATGAAGGCTTAATATATACTAGTTTTCATGCATTGCCAATGCCCTATCTTGATAATATGATGCCTAGGAACACTTTTAGAATCATGGCTTTAATGCGAAGGATCTCATCACCATCATAACTTATTACTATCTTTACAAGGCCATTGCATTTTAAGGGCTTCACTTAATTAATGTTTACATGATTGTCAATCATGCTACTAATATGAAGGAAATAATTTGTCATTATAAAATAGTAACATGTATATAGTTAATTGACTTCATATCCCATGCCCCAATCTAAGTGGTTCAAAGGCATACACCAGCATCTCTTACTTGCACTTGTAATAATTATTTTGTTTTTAGTGTCTACTTATTGGAGGATATGTTAATTCATAGTTGATAATCTCTATTATCAATTCATGAAACTATTTGGATCACAATGAGACCTTGGTTTCAATCATATGGCTCAGTTGTCTTATAACTAATGGAATTAAATTAATTAGCCTAGTAGCTAAAGATCCAAAACTGATCACTTTCGTAATCCTTGGTGACATGATTTGTTTCATGGCTCTGTAATATAAATATGTAATCTTTCTAGTTGGAACTCTTTCCAATATTACATCCAAGTACTTATAAATTTCTATGTCACCTTTCATGAATATTAACTATTAATTATTCATGAACACTCCTCTCTAAATATCACATGTGTAAGACTTCTTGCAGGGAATCCAATTCAAAACTCTTTTTAAATTCTAATTGTTTTTGGGCCTTAATATATGTAATATATGTTTATTTGATACAAAAGATGGATAGAGTTTGTAGAATAAATCTACTATAATTTATTAAATGAGGATTTAAAAAGTATGGCATCATTTTGCCATCAAAAGTAGATATATGTTCATAATGTACTTCCTAAAAGATATACTCTAAATTCAGCCCATAATTGCCAAAAATAGAACATCTAGATGTTCAATAATAAATCATAAAAGCTTCATAAACATTTTTGGATGGATTAGCAAGCCTGATATATATCAATTAAGTTACTTTCTCAAGTTGGCACATTATTATTTCTTTATATTATTGTAAGTTTATGTTTGATAATAAAGAGACCATGACATAGAACAAACTATGCTTTGCCAAAATAAATCATAATAATGTTTCACAAACATTAAGAAGTCAAGCTTTGATCAATATCTATAAGATTGTCATTCTCATAGTCTTTATTCACTGCTTCTTCCTTTGGTTCTCATAATATGTCACACATATTTAAGTGCCAACCTCTAGGTATCATCTACCAAAGAAATGAATAAATCTTAAAACATGTCTATTTATGTAACTTTTGTAAGTTTCCTATTTTGATGTTTGTCGACAACAAGCCTTAGCTTCATCACAAAGGGAAGAGGAATGACTTAAAAATTATTTATGCGAGTCCTCTTGATCGAGCTTTTCTTT
Source organism: Adansonia gregorii (assembly GCA_038382025.1). Classification (NCBI taxonomy): domain Eukaryota; kingdom Viridiplantae; phylum Streptophyta; class Magnoliopsida; order Malvales; family Malvaceae; genus Adansonia; species Adansonia gregorii. The sequence continues at coordinate 2,477 of JBBYHO010533710.1, read as the reverse complement.
CATAATTCAGAAGAAGATCGTCGGATGAATCGCTCGCCTAATTGGTCTGGATTGGTCACCAAAAAATGACCAATGCTTAGAGTGCCACCAATCATTTTGGGCTAAACATGATTAGATGTTTATTGGAATGGTATTCAAAGTTATGAAACATCAACCATCTATTCCATGGTTAGTGTAATACGAAGATTCGATGGCTAGGTTTGGAAGTTGGTTATGCACAAAGAGGTAAGAACCTCATTGCGATGCCTGAGGTCAGTATGTTTTTAGCCATGCCTTATTTGATTTTGATCCTCTTGGTTTCGACTTGTCATTACTCAAATTTAATCCCCTTCTTGTGCATGAATTTGAATAAAATAAACCTAAGTTTCAAATAAAAATTTAAATCATATACGCACCCAGGAGAGGTGGGAAAAATAAGGATTTTTTATTAAAATAGTTTTTGAATTTAGTTTTTAGAAATCATATATTATGTATCAAGCATTGGAAAGATGTTAACATGGACATAGCCTTATAACTTTTGAAAAAACGATTCTGAATGCAAATTGGACACCATAAAAAGAAACATTTTGGTAAGAAGAAAAATAATATTGTACAAAATAAATAACATAAAAAGAGAAAAAAGGGAGGGACGATTAGAGTGTATCTCGTAATTATCATCTATTATCTAGATATCACTAAGTTAGCAATTTTCAAAATGACTTTGGATCTATTGATTAATTGGGGCATGAAATCCAAGTTAAAATCTTGATAGGTCCAGAGAAATCCAAGAGAGAAAAAAAATGTAATGATTACATTTTATGAAAAATGGAGTTAGAATATCTTTTTGAAAGCTAGGGTTGGAGTATCCCTAAAGGTGAAAATTTTGGTGATTTTTAAGAAACAAATTCAAAGGATTAGTTTGAAGAAAGTTTTATAATTTCTTGACAAAATGACATTTTTGACAGAATTCTGACAAAATAGGTGTTTTTGGATAAAAAGGTAGTCATTGGAAAAAATTTATAAAGAAATGTTCATGCCTTATTTTGAGCGTAGGGGAAGATTGACGCATGTTTTGGCTCGAAGGGCTGATTGGGATTACTTAAAGACATTTGAATATCTTAAATACGAATTCAACTAAAATAATTCATTTTAACTAATGCTAAAAGTAAGGGATAGTATCACATTATCCCCTTTTTTGATTTTATTTTAGGCAAATTCAGAGGTTTCAGGAGGTTAGGTAAGGCACATCAAAAAGTGACTCGATAATGTTTAAGGTAGAAATATTGTAAAAGCCCAAAAAATTAGCATTCTAAGTGGAAATAATTTTTAAACTTGAGTTGAATGTGACAATTATGCCACATGCAAGGGAAATGGTGTAGCAAACTTCGAAAATCATTCCTGACTCGTACATAATCCTTAAATCACAAATGGTACCTTTTAAAAAGATAATTTCATGAAATTTTTATAAAATATATTTTAAAAATTTGGAAAAATCATTTGATGGGCTAAAACGGCACAAACAAAAAACAAATTGTTAATTTCAAAGGTTTCAAACAACATTACTCTAGAAAATCATATCTCTCTTATCTAGGATGATTTGAAGGTAAGTGAGATATTATTGGAAAGATAATTTAACAGCCTTCAAGGAAAAATATCAAAAATTAATAAAAAATAGTTTAGAGTGCAAAAATGATTTTTCAAGTCATGGTTATAGTGTAGCCAGGTCAAAAATAGGGGACTTTTAGTTTTACAGGGTTTCTTTGGCAACAAATCAAGGCATAAACAATTTTAGGCACTTAAAAGACATTGTACTTCTAAAAATAGAACATTTGGCCTACTAACCTTTAAATCCAATATGAAACACTTTATTTTTCCCTAAGATTGGAAGACGAATAAATAGAAAACCTTAACCCCATGTTAGTCCTCATTGATTGAAGTTAGAATGGCTTTAGCCAGGGGGTTTTTTTTAAAAAAAGCTTTTGATAATTATAAAACAAGCATTTGAACAAGTATATTATGAATTCAATATGACATTCATGATAGTAAATATAGATAGCATGTTTAGACAGATTAAGATGGTATTTTCATATGTAAATGATGACAAAAATGAAAGACAATGAATAATAAGATGCATAGAAAAGTTAGTTTTATGAACAAACTCAAAAATCATGCCATAAGAGACAATATGAACATGTTTAAATAAGAAAAAGTTCATTGGAATTTTTAAAACAACATTATCACATGTTTTTAAAGCAAACCAAGCACGTAAACATGATAAAGCATAGCAAATGGGGTTAATATAACATCAAAAAATTCCTAGTTCTCACACAAGTAAGGCTACAAGATTCATGAGAGTTTTAGGTATATGGTCATGTTCACGTAGATATCGCTCTCTAAAATGATGAAAATGCACATAAAAAAAGAAAATAAGATGAGAATAAGATGAAAGTTATAATAAGGAGCTTCAAACCTTGCTTTAGACCTTAAGTAGAAAACTT
>JBBYHO010533689.1:0-13361 GCA_038382025.1 Adansonia gregorii | reverse complement strand
TAACTTTAAAAAATTGTCCTTATATCATTCGTTAGCATAATTCTATGATTATATGCTTTACAATTTGCACTATGATTTTGGTTCATGCCATCCAAATAAATGGCAAAGATAGATTCTTTACCCATTCAATTTGGTTGTCTTTTTTACACCTATTTCGCTAGGTGTTTGTTGAGAGAAGACATTGTGAGTGTAGCTTATATGTATTTTAAATTTTCTCCCTTATAAACTAACTTTTAAGGCTGAGTTTGAGCATCTTTATCTGGAATATGGGTAAATGAGTCTTATTTTCTTAAACACGGAGGCACAAAATTAGTAACTCTGATCTTTATGTAACCCACGAGGCAAAATATGGATTGGATAAATGTGAATTTTTGGTAGAAACATGATCAAATTCAAGTAACCAGCTTCAAACATTGTTGGGTTAGGCAGAATTGCCTCCATAAATGATGATCATACAAGTTCAATGCATTTTTAATGTTGATGGGATCTGAGAGCAAACTATATATTTTAGCATTTGTATATTTATAGACTTATTTGAGTTTAATGTTACTAAATTAAGTTACAACGATGCAGTTATTGAAATAGCATCAAAATTTGAATGAAATTATTATAAATTTATAGAACAAGAGATAAAAATATTATTGATTATAAATCTAAAATATTTTAAATTAATTTTATTTTTAAAACATTCACAGACGAAACAAAACTATCCAGTATTTCAATTTTTTTAACTCATGCCAAATTCTAGCTCATTGGAAAATCAATGAAATGGTGGATTCTGGGCCTCAATTCCCTGCTCGAGAGCTCTTAATTGGGCCAACCAAGGGGGGGTGTGTCGAGGAATGCTTTTCTTCTGATTAAGCTCCATTTGATTGAGGTTCAAAGCCCTAAAGAATAAACCCATCATAAGTTTCTAATAATTTTTTAGTTCTTTTTTTGAACCATTAATTCTCTTTGTCAACAAAGATGTTACTGAGCACCCATTTAAAGTCCCAATTATTAATGAATAAATTTTCATTTTAAAGATCTCGAGGTTGAATTTTTTATTGCGAAGGAGGATTTATACGATGGAGAAAACTATCTAGAGTTATGCAAGCAATATTACATATGTAAAAGAAAAAAAAAAACAAAAAACTAGAAAAGAGATTGGAGGTTGCTAACTAATCAATTGGTCAATTGCCACTAGTGAATGAGCCATAGCTCTATCCACCCCACATTCCCTCCCCATTATAGTCCAATCTTTTTAGCAAATCTTCTAATAACTTCTTGGATTTGGTTTTATAACTTTGAATTAATTTTAGTATATCATTTGTATCTTTGTGGCCAAAAAAAAATTGTGTGTATATATATATATATATATATATAGTTTGGCTCTCAAACCCTGTTGAAGGCAAAAGTGACTGAGCACCATTAAGTTCAAGATGTGAGCCAGACAGCAGCCCGTATGTATATAACTTGTTTGATTGAGTTTTGTATCACGAAGTTCGTAAAATTAATTTAATTTATAAAATTATAAAATGGATCAAACATAATCATAATATTTAAGAAAATAAAAATATTTATGTCTTTTGAAATTATATATATATGTATTTAAAAAAAATTCACTTTGTTAAAAAGAAAAAAAAAACCTACCTATATAATATCCACTTTCGCTTATAATTTTTTTCCATTCAAATCATAGATGTTTCAAAGTCTAATATGTATATGTCGTCACCAGTTACCTGCTGTGTCCCCTAAATCCAACCCAATCTCACATATAACCTCTCGAACAATAAACAATTATTTATTTGAATAAAATATATAATTAAATCCAGTAAATGTCAAATATATGTAGAACTTTAAGAAGAAAGTTTATACCCTACAGTGATGGAAGTCACTCATGGAAGCTTAATTCGAAGTGACATCACAAGGATTATTATCAATTTTATAAATTTTCTCAATGTTTACTTTATTTATAAGATCTCTAAGGTTCAGTTTCAAGCACTGGCTTTCAAGGAAATGAAATAAAAAACAGAATCATTATTTCACCGTTGTAGGAAAGAATTTAAAGCATTAGAAGTTTAATTTTTTTTATCAAACACTAAATATTTAATTTATCATAACATATTAGTTGGAAAGAGTTTAATTTAGTACTCTTTCCCTTTCTCCTCAGACCAATTTAAGGGGTGGATAGCTTATTGAATTTGTGATCCAAATTTCGCTTTGGGTAAAATATTTTAAGTTTAGTTCAATCCATTATCATCTTTACTCTTGCATTCCTTGAAAATTTTTCTCTTGAAACAATTTATATTGCAATTTCATTTCCTTAAATTATCTAACAAACCAAACAAAACATAACCACAAAGTGGATTTTTAGATGTACTTATTAAATATAGAAGATTATTTCTATTTTATTGAAGATATCTTGCTAATTCAACCTAAACTTTTTAGGTGTTGATGCCAAGAACTAGAAATCTAATCTTCATTGTTGTGAGGGATTATGAGAATGGAGAGTGCTATCTCCTTTAATTTAGCAAGATTACTCATTTAAAAAAAGGGGGGGAAATGGAGAAAAAAGTTTTCTCAATTACCCTAAATACATTAAAATTAATGTTTTCTTTTGTTAATTATATTATCAATGTACTTATTCACAAAATTAATGTACTTTAAAGTTAAAGAGGTAGGACACTCTCAATTATTATTAAAACTTTAATGTCTTTACATGCGTTTGTCAATTTTTATATATAAATATAAAGATAATAATGAATATTCAAGAACTCATATATCGTTAATGTGTGCAATAAAAATAAAATAAAATAAAATATAGTGAGAGAAGATGTTAGTGATAGATGCCCTAGATGGGGTCCTTATATTTTGTATATATAATAAAATCTTGACATTATTATATGACAAGAATGACTTTGTCATCGATGAAATTAAAGCTAGAGAGAGAGGGATGGCTTAGCAATTGAAATGGGTCTATTGAAGACAAAAATTTTGCTTTATTTACAATAAGTTCAAAAATAGTTAGTTGTGGCTAAGATGGGTCCCAAATGGAAAGGTAGAGATAGGATTCGCTTGTTTGACGTAAATAATTTGGGATTTTAAGATTTATTTAAATTTTTTTATGTTCGAATTAGTTTAAATATTCTTATCACTATTCTTAGTGTAATATTTATATCATAAGATCTACGTGAAAGTTACTTACTTTTAATTTTTTAATTAGGTTAATTCCCTCTAAAAAAATTGTTATTTATTATTAACTCAAGGTGATTAAATATTGAAAAATCAAGATGGGTTAATATTTAATATCAACTCAAAAATTATAACACATGGCGTGCTTTGATTAATTAGGAACCTATATAAGAAATTCCATCAAAATTTACCCATATTTTAAGGCCTCCAAAAAAAAGAAAAAGGAAAAATAGCATTTACTCCCTAGCTAATTAATTCCTTTGGAATAAGTCTTATGAGATCATTTTCACCTTTGTTTTTTTTTTTCCTAATTCTTTTATATTCAATTTGAAATTCCTCTCACTCTTCTCAAAATAACATTTTTAAATATCATGGACGTGAGTGAGTAATTATTCTACTTTCAAATTAGGCTAAGCCTTTTTTCCTTTCTCTTTCTTACCTTTTTTTTTTTTAACACATCTGATTGGTGGACCTAAGGAACCTGAACAAACTAACATTCAAACTAAGATAGTCTATGCGTAAGTCAAGCTAAACCAACCAATCAAATTCCATCTCCAGCTTTAATCCTAATGCCAGCAACATCCTTATTAGGAACAGGAAACTGAAGATGAAAGCAATCCAATCTGTCATATATATAAATTGTATTCTCAATTTAATGCAATAATTGGGTGGTTTGGATTGTGTCACTTTAGGTTGATTGGTCAATTTTTTTATTTTTTATTTTTTCATCCATTTAAGTTATTGACTCAAAGTTCAGTTCAAGTTTTTTGAGTTTTAAAATCAAGTCAATTCTATTTTAAGTTGATTCTTTGAGTTGTTTAAATTTAAATTATTTTGAATTTGATTTAATTCGTATTTGAATATTGTTAAATTGATTGGCTGTTTTTTTTCAATTAAATTAGTTCTTATTTGGTTAAAATATAAATAGATGGAATATATATATATATATGTTTTATTTTAGAAAAGCTTTGGAAGTTTTAATTAGCTATCTCATAAGATAAAGTTCGGTACATTATTCTATTGGACTTGATAATTCATATATTCTCATGTTTGTATCTTTTATTGTATTATAATCTTATTTATGGTATTACATAAATTAATAATTTGTATTACATAAATTTTAAAACATGTATTCGTATCATATTTTAATTAATTTATTTATATCACATTTATATAATTATTTCTAATATTATCATGTTTGCATACAACTATGAAATGCATTATTGATTGGGAATAGAACTGAAATGTTGGCAGCCAACTTCTCAAACCCAAACTGAAGTAGAACTCAAGTGGCCAATGTGCTTGAAAAAGATTGTGAATTCCAGACTTGTGTTAAGAAACAAAGACAGAACCCCACAATTTAAGTCCAAAAATTGCAAACCCAGATTACCCCAAATGAAAATAAAACAAAACTAAGGTGGAGATTGCCAAGTAACATTGCAACAGAACTTAGAAAACAGAATTTGAACACGAATTGAGAGAAAAAAAGTTCATGTTAAGCCAAAAATTTACATGGTTTTGATAATTTTTAAAGCAAAAATAATTGAATGTACAACTTAGATTTATTCGAGGAAAAAATTATTTTATTTCGGTCTTATTAAGTCGACCCAAATTACTTTAATACTAAATAAATTATTTTTATTAAAATTTAATTATAAAATATATAAATATTAATATAAAATAATATTTTAATATTATTGTGAACAAGACATTCAAAAAATTATATGCTTAGTATATAATTTTTTTGATCTCATCTGTCTCTTAGACAAACTAGGATTTTGAGAGGAAATCTGAAACCTCTCAGATCTGATGATCTTTCTCTTTCCCCTATCTTTTCAATATCTGAACTGCAAACATGGCCAAGGCTTATGGTTTTTTTTTTTTTTCTTTTTCACTTCCAATATCTGCGAGATTTTGGATATCTTTTCACAAAATTTGTTGCTTCTTCTTATATATTTTCTCTAGATTTTCCTCATCTTATACATCTTTAATATTTTGATTTCCAAGATTTCCCCTCTCTCTGCAAATCTCTTTTCATCGGCTCCAGAGAAAAAAAAAAAAAGAGCTTACTTTCTTGGTTTATATAAATACTAACATGCATGAAAACCAGGGTAGCTAGGAATAGTTGTTAACCATCTTTTTTGTCTGTGACAAGTTTTGAAGATTTGGGTGTTTTCTTTAAATTGTTTTATATTATTGGATTTTTTTCAAATTACTCTCTCCCTTTCTCTCTCTCTCTCTCTCTCTGTCTGTGTGTGTGTGTTTATATATATATATATGGAAGCTGATAAAAACAATGGCTAAAGAAGATCAAACCCAAGGATGCAGCAATAGTAATACTAGCAGCAATGGAGGTGGAATTGGAAACAACAATATTGGTAGATCTTCCAAAAAGCAAAGGCCTAAAAAACTACCCCTAAGAGGAGTTGGTGTGGCACAGCTTGAGAAGATAAGATTTGAAGAAACAAAAAAAAAAAGATGCTGCCGCACTTTTGCCTTCCCTATCATTATCTATTATTTCACATCATAAATCACCAGGCCTTTCGTTGCCAATCCCAAGTTTCCATTCTTCAAATCAATCTTGTTCCCCTTCAATTCTATTTCTTGCTGATGTTTCAGCACCTAAAATTTCAATCTTGAGGCCACCTTAATCTGTTCAAAACGTTCATATGATCAGTGTCGGAAACACTCTTCCATTGACCACTGGTTCACCAGGGTGGCCTCCTGGTGGTGCAGTATTTCCAGGGAAAGGCAGTGTTAATAATGGTAAAAAAATTTGGAGTTCTTGTGAATATAACGTTGAAAAGGAGTGTTCTAGGTTGGATCCAGGATTGGTTTTCAAGAACAATTTGAGTTTGCCTTATGAATCTGGATCAATTTGGCCTTTGCCCAGTTTGATGCTATGGGCACTATCTTTTCAACAACCTTCTTCTTCAATGGTAAGGAAACTGATTTGTTGTTGTAATTAATGTAACTTGTCTTTCATTTTTTGGAAAATTTTTTCAATTATTATTGTTGATAGATAATGATTTAAATTATGATAACGAGTGTGTTTCTTATTATGTCGTATTTATTGTGATTGCATACATAATAAATATTATCATAAGTAATTGCAGCAAATATCTAGTGAATATTAACAATGAAAAAGCTGAAATCACAAATAGTAATTGTAATATCATTTTATAATCGCTATTTAAATATCTGGATTTAAGATGAATATCGAAAGTTTTGCTTTTATGCAAGTTAATTTGTCATCAAGAACTTCGACAACATCTGTAATGGATTACCAGATGAAGCCCCCTTCAAACCAAAGCTATTATGGAAATTGTACGCCATTTTTGCCTGAAAAGGATAAATGCAATGGGAAATTCTAGCTTTAAATTTCTCTTCCCATCTACCATTACGTGTTAACCTTAGAAAATTGATAGGCTTTTTCGTTTGAATCTTATACAAAATTCCCTTTTATTTTTAATTATAGAGGCCTCTAAACAACACTTTTCACAGTGGGAAATTTACTGCTCAATTCAACCAAAAAAACTAGGGTTTCTTTCATTTTCCTTCGAGTCTTATGTAAACTTATTGATAAACGGTTAGGTTTTGGACAAGAATTTTAGTAGTTCAAATGAAGATTAAATAAAATTTTTTATTTTAATTTATTTATAAAAATATAAAAATATATTTTTTAATATTTTAATATTACTTGAAAAATAAAATAGACCATCAAAACAATCTTGATTGGAACCTAAAGCCACAACTTGGCTTGACTCATGAGTAGGTCTAGTCTTGCGAATACAATATTTTTTAAGGTCTCGATAATACTTAGTTTTAGTAGGTTTGCATTTTTTGCGTGTTGAATTTGGTTACGATAAATTGTAGATGGTTAGCATGAGGAGATCGTATCCATTCTCTCTAGACAATGCTCAAGGAGTATTCATAGCAAATATCCACCCCATATTGTTTATTCCATCCATGGACAAGTTGAAGCAGCTTCTAGTAGCAAAGGTAGCACATTCAATTTTGAGCCCGGCACCCTGAATTTCAAGTCCGATTTTAATTTCCATCTCTCATACATTATAAATATTAAGCTCTAAGATTCAAATTCCAATACCTCTTTAATCTTTTCATATGTATACGGAAAAAAAGTTATCGTAATTGACACTAAAATTTTCCCATCATGTTATTTTTGCATCATTTCCAGGGAAGGGCCTTCATGTTCATTTTTGAATTTCAAGTCAAAGTCCGAGAAGAGCATCAAACAAAATGAGGTCTTTGATGGAAATTTTGTCACATTAGTCCCCCCTACAACTGCTTCAATGTGTTCAAGCTCAAAATCCAAGCATCCTCTGTCCAATGAGTCATTACTAGCTTATCATGTGAGCTTAGACGATAAATTAAACTATTCCATTTTGATTAATTTTATGCTTTTAAGCTTGTTTGATCATTTTTTTTCTTCTTCAATTAATGCTTAAATGTGTTTAAAGGCAAGCTTCAAAGATTCGATTATCCAGCAAGGCTCTATCCGATTAAATCAATATTGACCTTGCTATAGCTTCTTTCCACCATCAATGGTGCAAATTGATCGAACAACCACAATAACCATGGCCAATTCTAAAGGTGCAGAAGTAGGAGGACCTGTTGATCTCAATTTGAAGCTATAAGTAAACTTAACAATGATAATCTCTTGTTTTTACTACTTTTGTATCTTTAATGGCAATTTTTTTTATTAAAGAAGAAAATACCAAGAATCTCAAAGATTCTCTTGTATGACTGAGCATGGAAAAAAGAAATCAAATCTTAGATTTTTAAGGTATTGAATGATTGGTTCAAAAGTCATGTACTCTCAATAAAAATTGAATTCCTCATTCCTTATAGTTTCTGTTATCGACATTTTCTTGTATTCAATCCTTTTATATATTGGTTATAGGGATTTTATTTATAAAAAAATTTTATATTGTCATCATATGATAGATCTATATACATATAAACTTGTTAGAATAAAAAGAATTCATTTTCCATACCTTACCGTATCATCTTTTTCATCAAATTATTTATATCATTAATATGAGAATAAGGAAAAAAAAAAAAAACTATAACACATATGGTCTACATCTCAACCTAAATCTGGGCCAATTGACAAGGAAGTTATGGGGACAATAATAGTGTTGGTGTTGATGGAGCTTAGATTTGTTAATTGGCTGAGTTATTCATCCATGTCCGAAGATTCGTTTAATATTTAAAAAAAATTAAATAAAATTATTAAATTAAAAAAATAAGTTTAAATAAAAAAATGAGATCGATTTACAAAACAAGTTAGATCTTGATTCTTACATTAAAAGCCCGAACTCGACTAGATCTTTTTTTATTATGTAATATACATTGTTATTATATTATATAATTTATATAACATAAATATATAATATATAATATTATATTATAAATATTAAAATATGAAAAATTATCCATATTTTAAAATTTAATCTAAAAAGAAAAAAATTAAATTATTAAAAATTAAATAAAATATTTTTAAAAAATTATTAATGGATTTAAATAAATTTAAACTATATATTACAAATTTAAAACTCATTTTTTAAATAAATCAAACTTAAATAAAAATAACATACGTATACATTCTATCCAAATCCAGCAGGTCTAACGGTGCTAACGCTATAGAAAGTGATGACGTGGTGGAAAATTAGTTTATAAACTATCCAAGGACTTTAGAAAGACTTTGGAGTTTATTTATACTTGTGTTCTTGTATTATTATATTTTATTTTTGTTGGAACAAATGTTATCTCATATTTGTTATGTTTTAATTTTTTTTCCTTGTAATTTAATTCAAGTTAAGCATTTTCACTTGTTAACAACTTATTTTAAATCAAATAATTAACTTGATATCTCTTATTAATTTGCTAATTCACCCTACACTTAAAGCATATATATTAGAAACAGTTACATATATGATCATTAGTTTACTGGCTCAAGAAATAAATAATGAACTTGTTTTCATGATTCAAATGAGAGTAGGCCTAAATAGAGCAGGTTAGAATTTAATTAGATGTGCTTGTCATAGATTTTAAATAGCAATCTCAATGCGACGTGACCATCGCTATTTAGTGATTTTGATATTTTTTATTATTGATGTTTGCAATTAATATTCACTACAAATGACCGCTGTAATATTTATTATATTCACAACTATAATAAACCTAATGAGATCAAAAATGTTTCCATGACCGCATCTTAAATCCAAACATTAACAGCTTGCTTTTCTTTCTTTAATTAGAAGATTAAAACAGACCATTGAGTATTGACAGTAATTAGAAGATTACCTATATTTCTTCAGTGTAACTGAAGCACAGCTAAATGCATCCGAATATATAAAGATCAAAACCAAGTATTAACATCTGGGACTCTATTTTGAACATTGGAGTCATATTGCATGGAGATGAAAACCTAAACAAACTTCAAACATGAGAGAAATATAAGGTTTTTTTTTTTTTTTTAAACACAACATTCTGGCAAGTATTCAAATCAGGAAGCTCTGCCTTCTTCAAATGACGCAACATCTTGAATATAAACTAGGGAAGCTTATTCAATTCAATGAAGTTAAGATGTTTGGAATTCTTATAGCAATTCTCGTACAACAAAACAAATACGTGGTAGTAGGAAAGAAATGACATCCAATTGAAGTTCAAAATGGATGAATTTTCAGGTGATCTCTTTGAAGAAACACCAAGTTAGGAACTGCTGCATTCACTGCCATCTTCTGAAACATTTACTTCTTCATCTCCATCCTCTTTAGAACGTTCTGGAGATATGACTTCTTCATCAACTTATTCACCTTCTCCATTCTATATCGCTACCAATTGGCCACGTAGTTTCTTGGGCTGTACCAGATTCTTCCACTATAGTTTCATCAGATGATTGGCTTGCCTGCAAAAAAAAAAAAAAAATTAAAAGCATAGGCATAGCATATTAAGAACAAGAAGTGTATATAATTCAGTAAACAGAATTAATAATGCAACTAGGATTATCCCAAAAACACATATTGGCAACCAACAGAAGCCTGTTACAGTAATTGCAACTTCGTTTAATAATTAAAAGCATAAAAGAATTCCTTGTAAACAGTCAAAAATTAATATCGCGTTAATTTATAAGGCTAAAAGTGAAAATAAACACATAAAAAGAAATTCAATGGATGCACCTCTGTTTTAAAGCTTATTATTGAGTGAATAGAGAGTTCGGGTGAGTGGTGTACCTCTGTCTTGGCGTGCAGAGATTTATTTGAATCAACACTAAAGCTTGTGGTTATGTTGGGACAACCTTTTACTCAAAGCGTATCAAATGATGAGAAAATGAAATGATAACCCACAGGGCTGAAGCTCACGAGGTTGGATAGCTTTTCAAGCAGTAAGGATTTCACTTGAGGTAGCTCAATCACTTTCTGTTTGTCATTGCTCACATTTGCCTCGTCTACTTCTTCAAACACTTGCTCCAAATTGGCGACTTCTTGAACCCGTAATTGTGCTAGTTTTGGAAGGCCACAATAAGCAACAGTAATAGGAAAGAGACATTTCAAGTTTTCACATCTGATGATAAAAATTGTGGTCAGATTAGGGAAGCAAAAAGGTTGAAGATGATCTTGTGATGAAGTTTGATCTTTCTCAATAATCTGCTCCAACTCCTCACAACCATAAATACTTAAACAGCTCAATTGTGGCAAATTTCGAGCCATGATAGGTGAGAAGATATATCTTAACCTTCTGCAATTACCGACTTCCAACCTCGTGAGATTTTGAAAGTTCACATCTTGGATGGGACCTTCCCATATCACCCGCAATTCTGGTAGTTCTTCCAAATATAGACTCTTCATACTTGGAAGATTATATCCAGAATCAAACAAGTCTTCAAAATTTGTAGTTGGTAACATATTTGCTGATCTTTCAGGGACTGTCATGTTGCACATTGGTTTCCTCTCTTCCATCCTGCCAATCTCCAAGTCCTATAAACATAACATTAATCATCAATTTAAAAAAGTTAAAAAGTGATGAATAACTTACCAATCATTTTATTAATCAATTTTTTTTATAGAATTTTTGTTTTAACAAAATTTTGCCTTAAATTAAGGTTTGATTTATTTATATTATCAGATTATTTTAAGTTTGTATTTAACAGTCCTGTTAAAAACTAGATCCTCTATCCAATTTTTTCCTTCAAGAATAAGCCCGATTTTTTTTTTTCAATCTTTTATAGTGAAATAGATTAAAATTTAAAAGAGTCCAGAATTCAAGTCAAATATATACAATCAAATTATAAAATAGGTCTAAAATATTATTTAGAAAAAAAAAAAAAGGAAGACGTAAATAATACTGCACATATACTAAGGGATTTTGCAGCATAAAAAAATTAAAATTTGTCCAACAAATTTTTTTCTTTTGCAAAATATTATATTTTTCTTATACAGATTACAAAAGTCCCCAGTTGATAGTTTATTTATGTTACTTAATGGTATTGTAATCAAATAAACTGTTCAAAAGTATATTTCGATTAGTTTTAGACAAAATGATTAAATGAAATGTGTCTTTTAAAGAGTTAAAAGCATTTGCACATTTCAAGCAACAATTTATCGAAAAGAAAAATAAAAAACAATTCAGTAAATAATTAATAAATAATATATAAAAACTCTTACTTGTATTTTAGCCGAAAAGATAAAAGGTGTCAATTGGGGACAATTGATTACGGTCAGATCTTGCAAAGATGGCAACGTGAGCACAATGTCGTTTCCATCCTTTCCTTTTAATTGAGGCAAATCTTTCAAACCAACCCGTTCCAGTTTCGGAAGATGTTCAGCCATTGAGTTTGAAAAAGTGTATTCCAGTTGAAGGCAATCAATAATGCAAAGTGTTGTCAAATTTTCCAATCTGTGGCCATGGGACAATGATGAAAGAGACGTCAAGTTATTGCATCCTACAACGCATACTTCCTTTAAACTCTTGAGACTTATCTCTGGCACTGTCGTTGCTTCGATTATTTTTTCCAATCCCAAGCAGCTCTTTATCTCCAATCTTTCTAATTGCCCAAGGCTACTAGCAATGGACATTGGGAAGAGAGATCTCAAATTGTCACATCCACATATTTCTATGAACTTCAGACTGTGGAAGCTTAGATGACGATTAAGCCCTTGCTGTACCTAAAAGTCATAACACCGAATTTTCATTATTTGATTTCTCTAATCACAATAAATAAAATTTGATTTGAAATTTTGATTAAAAAGCAATAATCAAACCTACTTGGAATAAATTCAAAAAATTAAGTGGGCTGACATCGTATCAAACATACATTCTAATTCAATCGCATAAAAGGATTATCTTGACATTATGGAATATACTTTTCTTAAATTTGAATAATCTTTTTTATTACTTTGTTTTTTCCTTTTGCAATTGCCTTTTAAGCTTTTTCCATTATTATTGCCTACACTTTTTAAAGGATTAACTTTATACATCTTATACTTCAAATAAAGGTTTGATGTGTTGTTGGCAAAATCTGAAGTCATTTATTTGATAAATGATTTGATTTATCTTTTCTCTTATGAATATAATGTAAATTTATTTTTGGTCCCATAAAATATTAAAAAAAAAGTCAATAAATTTCAAATTGCTCAACAAATTGATCCAAGTGTGTTCTTTAAAATAATTTTATTAACAAAATAAGAATTATAATGTTTAGAGCGTCACATAATAATAGGAATTCTTAATCAATCAATCAAAATATAATAATAAAATAAAAAATAAAGAGATGAGAGGCAATTCACATTCACATTTCGCTAAGAAAATCCAATATGATCTAAATTTTATAATTATTCTTACTAATCAATCAAATTTAAGTCATATACACACCTTATGGAAGTTAAGTTGTAATTTAGTGAGTATTAATAAATTCTTTTTCAAGATTAATGATTAAATGAAAGTTTAATTTCTAGTGATACCCACTAATTTCACAATGACCAACTTAAATTTATTTGTAGGTGACTTAAAAAAATTCTATGGCATGGTTTTATCTTAGGTTTTTTTTGTCTTTTTATTTTTTTCCTTGCATTTATTTGTGGCATTATAGTAAATTACAAAAATATTAAACTTCTAATGTGTCATTTCAAATAACCATTCGTATAGGGAAAATCAGTATAAAG
>JBBYHO010533647.1:0-16084 GCA_038382025.1 Adansonia gregorii | reverse complement strand
CATCACATAAGGAGCAAGAACAAGCAATGCAAAATCAAGAAGCTTCAATATAGGAAGAACTATATGAGCCAACTCAAGTAAAAAGGGAAAAAAATCATCCTAGAAAGTTAACCTATGTTAAAGAAGGTGAGATAATTGGTGATCTTAAACAAGGGGTATGAACTAGATCATATTTTAGAAGTACATGCAATTATTTAACTTTTCTTTCATAAATTGAACCTACAAATTTAGATAAGGCTTTAAAAGATAATAGTTGGATCATGGCTATGCAAGAAGAGTTAAACCAATTTTAAAAGAGCAAAGTTTGGAATTTAATGGAGACACATAGTAATTATCCCATCGTAGGTATTAAATGGGTTTTCAGGAACAAACTTGATAAGAATGGAACAATAGTTAGAAATAAGGCTATATAAGTAGCTAAAGGATATAGTCAAGAAGAAGAAATCAATTATGATGAAACTTATACCTCATAGCTAGACTAGAGGCCATTAGAATACTTCTAGCTTTTGCATGCTTTAACAATTTCAAGTTGCATCAAATGGATGTCAAAAGTGCCTTTTTAAATGGTTTCAATAATGAGGAAGTTTATGTTGAGCAACCTCCTAGTTTTGAAAATCTTTATTTTCTCGATCATGTTTTTAAACTTTCAAAAGCTTTATGGACTAAAGCAAGCAGCTAGGGCATGGTATGAGAGGTTCTCAAAATTTTTAATTAAAAAAGTGTTTTAAGAGGTGTTGTTGACAAAACTCTCTTTATAAAAGTAAAAAATAAAGACATTTTAGTGATTTAAGTTTATGTTGATGGCATTATCTTTGGTGCTACTAATAAATCTCTTTGTCAAGAATTTTCTAAGCTAATGCAAGGTGGCTTTGAAATGAGTGTGATAGGAGAATTAACATTCTTCTTAGGACTAGAAATTAAACAAACAAAAGATGGCATTTTCATTAATCAAGCAAAGTACACTAAGAAATTACTCAAAAGGTTTAAAATGGATGAAGCAAAGCATTGTTCCACACCAATGAGTACTTCAACAAAGCCTGAAAAGGATGAAAGAGGTAAAATTGTTGACTTCAAATAATATAGGTCTATGATAGGTTCATTGCTATATCTTACCGCAAGTAGACCCGACATAATGGTTAGTGCATGCCTAGGTGCTAGACACCAATCATCACCAAGGGAGTCACATCTGGTTTCCGTGAAAAGAGTCTTTAGATATCTTAGAGATACTCCCAATCTAGGTTTATGGTATCCAAAAAAATCATCCCTTATCTCACATGCTTATTCTGATACAAATTTTAGTGAATGTAAAATTGATAGGAAAAACATTTTGGATACTTGTCAATTTCTTGGAAATATGCTCATATCATGTTTTCCAATAAACAAACTAGTGTTGCTTTATCCATAACTGAAGCGGAATATATATCCACAGAAAATTGTTGTGGCTAAATTTTATGGATAAAACAATAAATGGAAGATTTTAGCATTACCATGGATCATATTCTAATCTAATATGACGATACTAGTGCCATTTGTTTCACCAAAAATCCAATTTAATGCTCTAGAACCAAGCACATAGAAATTAGACATCACTTCATTAGAGATCATATGCTAAAAGGTGATATAGTGCTTGAATTCATTGATACCTTGTATCAACTAGCTGATATTTTCATTAAACCACTTAACAAGGATAGATTTTGCATAATTAAACGAGAAATTAGCTTAACGAATGCACCCTAAATTCATAACTTGATCCAATCCTAATATTTTGCCTCAATATTGTTTGCATCATGCTTAGTTTGAGAAGCTAGCTCCACACACTTACTTATTTGATGATGTTCATTTGTATAAATTTCTCATTCTTGGATAATTTTATTGTTTCTTGATTAAATTTTGAATTTTCCATGCTAAATGATTTTGATTTTGGTCCAAGTTGCATTTTCAAATGTTTTTCAAAGGACAATTGGTCAAAAATATGCCTAATTTGATGCCAACTTAATGGAAATAACCCAATACTAGGCCATATGTATTGATCCTTATACATTCTTCTTCCAAGTATTGAAACCCGTTTCCATTGTATCGATACAAACCCAGACTTGTTCTTTGTATCGAGACCTGACTCTAAGTATCAATACATTGTATCGATACTCCCTAGCTTGTATTGTTATAATTAATTTGTTTTAAGTCTCGAGACCCAGTTCCTTGTATCGATACAGAACCTAAAAATATTTTTGTATCGATATTGCCTCTCAATACTCACAATTAATTTAGGGCTCCTCAGACGTAGAATGCTCATTCTATTAAGCACTATTCATCCTCTCCCTTACCACTTTCTCTCTCACTCAACCTTTAATCATCAATACTCATCATCATCACCTTTTTCTCATAAATCCTTGATCCATAAACCAATTAACATAATTACACTTACCCAAAACCATTTGAAAATCAACCACTATCATCCAAAACATTAACAATTCAAAACCCTCTATCACCCTAACGTTTACCATTTATCTCTCTCAATCCATCACCTTTGTCCAAATTCTTTCTTAAATTTTGACTATTTTTTCGTTCCTAAGCCTTTTCTCACTCTATTATTGTGATTGATTGCAGATTTACTCACTACATCACACTAATTGCCAACCAAATTTAGTGCCTACCACCTGTTTTACCATTTCCCTAATCAACACTTTATCGGCTCGACTTGCTCGACTATTCTGTAATGACCTGCTCGACAGAAGTCCTTAACCTTCTTAAACACAACCATGCTATCACCCATGCCTCTACCTCTTTCGCTTGTTAACCACTTCTGACCTAAAATTAGCCTTTTTCTGACTTATGTTTTTGTGATGCACGGGCTCGTGAGTGATTCACTGCCATCTATGCTCGGATACCCATCCAATAATATCAAGTCATCAACTTTTCCTTTTTTAAGTCCATTAGCTATCTTTACTTTTAGATTTTTGAAACCCTCGGATAGACCAAATATATTTCTCTAAATGTTTTAGTTTATCGCTTTACGTATTTCGAACAATAAAGCCATACTTTTTCCTTCGGTCGATCACTTACTCCATCTTATAATCTCACATCTGCTCTGTCCATGCAGCACCAAACATACATTGATTAGTGACATGGACTATTGGTGGCTTTAGATGATTTAAATAGGGAATCATCCAAATTTAGCCTATTTTATATTCGTGGACCTTGCACTTTGTGTTCATGGTTATCATAGCCTTCTCCACAGTATGGCCTTGATTTACTACTTCGACACTCAAGGTCTCGACCTTTTATGCGACCCTGGGATTATGGTAACAACTTACTATTACATTGGTCGTAAATCCATGGGCCTAGCCAGGTATGAAATTTAAGGTTCCAAATTTATTCCTAAGGCTTGATGACAACCATCACTTGAGTAATCGGATCTTCTCATTCCTGATGATCATAATGATATGGAGATGATGAGCCTCCCCTACCTCTAACTTTCGCTACCTTGTCATCCGTACCTATGGACATTTACATTATGTATGCCTCTATTATAAGCCATCTTGATACATGGGAGGGATGATTCGATCATCACTGTGACACTATTAATGCTCATCTTTCTACTTTTAAGCATAGTCACTAGGCTTTAACAGAGCAATTCCATGCATTTTTAGCTGCTTTTCCTTATGCACTTCTGCTTACCTCTCCACCTACTGAGGATCTTTCACTCGATGACGCTTAGTCTAATTGGCTCGTTTGAACATCTTTATGTTTTTAGGATATCTCTTATGTTTTTAGAATATTATTTTAGGATATCTCTAATGTTTTTTTGAGAACATTATGATTCTCTGCTTACTTTATGTTTTGCATTCCTTTGAACATCTTTTGCTTACTTTTTAAATATTCACATGTTATCTTTAATGAGTTCATCCTTTGCTTGTATTGCATTTCCTCCATTGCTTTGCATTACTCACCTTTGAATTCTGTTTTGATACAACAAAAAGGGGGAGAAATGCCATAAATTTGCAATGTCTTGCTATATATGTCTTGTGTTACTAATATGTTTTCCATGAATTTATTATGCACATTGATCATGATTATATTACCATGCTGGAACCCAAATAACATGTTGATACTGAACATTAGCTTGATTTTTTAATTTTGGGCAATATTATAAATTTGAAATGCTAAAGTTTTAAATGACTTGACTTACTCAAATTAAAACTTTTAAAAACCATTACTTTATTGAAGGGGAGTTTTTTTCGTTAATCTAAAAAACAAGTAAATTTATCTTAAGTTTGTTATATCAAAAAGGAAGAGATTGTTAACTTTGATTTTGGTTTTGATATAACAAATAGCTTAAGCTAAATTTATACTTAGTATTTATGTTCAAACTGAAAAACATTTTGAAAAGTACTAAGTTTGTAATTTGTCAAAAAATATATATGCTCCAAAATGTATATTTATCTTAAAATATTTTTTGAGATATGTTTGAGTCAACAAAAATCATTTTACAAACATTTTTTAAAGGTTTGTATCAATACAAAGAATAAATGTATCAATATTATGCTTAAAACCCTCAAATGTATCGATACAAGTGTGTCTGTATCAATACATCCTACTATGTATCGACACAAGTGTTTTTGTGTCAATACATCCTACTTGTTATCAAAAGTCACCCCATGTGTATCGATACAAGGCTTAGCAGTAGCCAAGGTTTAGGTAAAACCCTTAAATGTATTGATATAAGTGTGTCTATATCGATATAGCTTACTTGTTATCAATACTCACCCTATGTGTATCGATACAAGGCTTGGCAGTAGCCAAGGTTTGGCTAAAACCCTCAAATGTATAGATAAAAGTGTGTCTGTATTGATACAGCTTACTTAGTATTGATACTCAGCTTCTTGTATCGATACAACAAGCTATAATGGTCACTTTTTTTATTCATGTATCGATACTATTGGTATTGTATCGATACTATTGGTATTGTATCGATACTATAGCGCGAGACTGTATGGAAACAAGCATTTATAAAGGCTATAATGGCTCTCCAACCAGCAAATTAAATGCCTAACATTTATGAATTAATTTCTAGCTATAAATCGAGGTTCCCAATAGTTAAAGAAGCAGAGATACAAAAATTATTAAATCATTAAACAACAAAAGCTCAAAAATCTTTAAATTCTTCATTTTTACTTGTATCAAATTTATACTTTTCAAGCCTATTTGTATCTTAGTCTTTTTGTACTTAAAATCCAGCGAACATCTACCTACTAAAGGTTCAATTTGTTTGCAAAATACTTCATTCATATAACAAAAGAGGTTGTGTGAAAGTGAGTGAATGCATTTAAAAATTTAGGGCAGAATTCTCAAAGGGATTGAAAGGTTCTATCTAAGCTTTAAAAGATAGTGGTGTAATGTTATACCTTAGCCTTCAAGGTAACAAATTGTTTAGTGAATTGTAGGAATCACCTTGGTAAGGAAGTACTAAAAAAAGAGGACATAGGTGCTGAGTTAAAAGACCAAACCTTTATACATTGATTATTTGTTTTTCTTACCCTTAACTTATTTTTAATTTTCAATTTATTTCAAATTTATCATGTTTTTGTTGAATTCACCCCCTCTTGGTTTAATCTTTCCCTTGATCTAACACCATATATAGAAAAAGACTATGTTGCAGTCATGACATATAATGGTGAAGGCAGGACATGAATATTATCAACAGAGATTTGACCCTTATGGCACTTTCGGGCATACTTGATACAATCATTCTTCATAGTCATCCAGAAGTAGCCCAATCTCATTATTTGTTTTGCTATCTTTTGTCTGTTGGCAGGAATCATACAAATCTCTTTATGCACTTTTTTTTTTATTTTCTTTGCTTTAGAAGCATCAACATATCTTAACAGTGTTTGGTCAAAACTTTTCTTATACAAAATCTCTGTCTAAGACAAAATTTAGTGCCAACCTTTTTAAGGTTCTTTTATTAGTTTTTGAGGCATTTGGCAGATATACTTGATCCTTCAAATAATTTCTAATATCATGATACCATGGAAGGCCAGCTACCTCAATATGAATGTTATGGCAGTAGGCAAGGAATTCATAAATACTTATCTCAATGGGTGTCACCTCTTGTCCCTTATTTACTTTAAACATCAAAGCCAAGGTGGCTACATCATCCACTATTTGATTGTCATCACAGAATAGATGAAAGAAGTCTACTTCTTTAAATTTTCTAGTAATTTTAGAATCAATTTTTTTATTGCTGCAAACTTGGGTCTCGCGTTTCTTATTCTTTATGTAGTTGGTAAATTACCAGTGCTGAATCTCCATAGACTTTCAATACTTCGGCCTTTTTTTCTAATGCTGCTCAAAGCCCCATAATACATGCCTCATATTTTGCCACATTATTGGTGCAATCAAAAATTATCCCAGCTATAAAAGGGTAATAATCCCATTTTTGGAGATATTAAAATTATGTCGATCCTATGGCCTAATGCATTTGATGCTCTATCAAAATAATTTTCCATGTAGATTCTTTTGATGACTCTTCTTCTTCTTCAACCATAATATTCATCAAATCCTCATCAGGGAATTCAAAATCCAATGGCTAATAATCATCAAGAGCCTAGCTTGCTAAGAATTCAGCAATGGCACTTCATTTAATTGTCTTTTAGCTTACATAAATAATATCATATTCAGATAGTAGAACTTGCCACCTAGCTATCCTTTTTGATAAAGCTGGCACTTCGACCAAATATTTGATTGGGTCTATTTTAGTGATCAGCCATGTAACATGATGCAACATGTACTGTCAGAACCTTTTTGCTATCTAGACTAGAGCACAACGTATCTGCTCTACATGGGAATAATTTACCACATAATCCAAGAATTTCTTACTAAGGCAATGGATTGCCTACTGCTTCTTTCCAGTCTCATCACATTACCCTAACACACAGCCTATGGATCTTTTGAATACTAATAAATATAGGATCAAAGGTTATCCTGAAGTAGGCAGTACCAATACCGACGAATTGAAGAGATATTGCTTAACTTTTTCAAAAGCACTTTGGCATTTACTATCCCACTCACCAAGATTTTGTTTTTCCAAAAGATGAAAATCAGATCACACTTATCTGTGAGTTAATAGATAAATCTAGTGATGTAATTCAATCTCCCCAAAAAACTTCTCACTTCTTTTGGTGTGCTGAGGGTAGCAACTCCTGTATAGCTTTGATCTTATTCGGATCAACCTCAATTCTTTTTTTGTTTACAATAAAACCCGTTAATTTTCAAGACCTAGCTTCGAGTATATATTTCACTAATAACTTTAACCGATATTTCTCAGCCTTTTAAATAATTTTCGTAGGTCTGCTACATGATTTTTTTCTTATGGGGACTTAGTAATCATGTTATCAATGTACACTTTAATTTCCTTAGGCATCATGTTGTGGCATAAGGTGACCATTGCCTTTTGGTAAATTGCTCCCACATTCTTCAACCCAAATGGCATTACTTTGTAATAAAATGTTCCCCATATTGTGACAAATATGGTCTTCTCCATATCCTCTAAAGCCATTTTAATTTGATTATACCTCGAAAATCCATCCAAGAAGGAAAATAAATAGTTTTTCATGGTATTATCAACTAGGGTGTCATATGAAAGAAGAGGAAGTTATCTTTTGGGCTTGCTCGATTGAGGTCCCGATAATCTATACACATTCTAACTCTTCTATCTTTCTTAGGAACAATGACAACGTTTATAACCTACTCTAGATATTTTACCACCTTTAGAAATCTAGATTCACACTGCTTCTTAACCTCTTCTTTTATCTTTAAAAGCATCTCCAATTTCATTTTCCTAGCTTCTGTTGGACCAGTTTGTATTCTGGCTTTAAGGGCAACTTATAAACCATAACTTTACATCCGATCCTGGCATGTCTTGATAAGACCATGCAAAAATGTCTCAAAACTCATGCAACAGACTTATCAGATCTTTTCTGGTGGAAGCCTTCATGGCGGTTCCTATTCTGATATCCTACTTATCATTTTTGTCATTCCCTAAATTGATAATCTCAGTGGGCTCTTCATGGAGCCTTGTGTGCTCATCTTCTCATTCAATTATTTTTAACAAATCAGGAGGCAAGAAATTATCATCGACATCTTCTTTAAGATCGACCTCATTCGAACAAATAGTTTGTTCAAAATTAAGCTCTGAATCCTTATTAGATTTATCTATTTCTCTATAAAGGTAAAAGTAAGGAAAAAATAAGCAAAAGAATATGGGATGAATGAGCCATGGATGTAAAAAAGGAAAAGAAATATTAAGATAAAAAATTATAAAAAAAATAGATGTAAGAAAGAAAAAGAGCCCAAAAAGATTATATAAAGAAAGATTACATGCATTTTATTTTTACGGATGATAAATTAACATTATGAGTTTTTACAAAAAGATTATAAACGACAGAGTTCATTTCTTAGTTATTACTTTAGGATTGGCCTAGACATTATGCTTCTCTCAGCACATGTCTAATTCCTTAAAACATATCTAGGAGGCGTGGGTGAATCCCATGATCCTTAGTGAATTTTTCATCATCTCTTCCAATGGTAGCCACATGATGCTTTTTGAAGGCTTAATTGATCACTAGAACAACGTTCGTAGTTTCTTTATCTACATTTCCTGGATTGACTCCTCCTTAGTAAAACATTTCCTCTAACAAAATGTAGAGAGTTGATTTTTGGCTTGACTATTGCCAAACACCTAGGGATAGTTACTTTTCTCTCATTCTTTTTCTAAACTTCTTCTTTTGAACTCTTTCTAGCTTATAACCTAATCCATATTATCTTTCTTACCATTGACAATAATGGCCTAGCTAATTCCTTGCAAACATCTTCTGAGCTTTTTTTTAGCTAAGACTTTTTTTTTTTTACTATCAACTTAAGGCCTATACGCGTGCTTTTTGATAGCCTTAGTTTAAGGATAACTGACCTTTTTGATATAAAGGTTGCGTTGACAATCTTGAAAACTCTGAAAGAGCATTCATTAATTTCAAAATTTGTGTCAATGCAAATAACCTCTGTAGATGTAATAGCAATTATGTTTTCTTCCCCAAACAAACTTACCAATCTTTCATTCATTAAAAACTTGACTTTTTGATGCAAGGATGATAGAATGGCCTTAGTGAGGTGAATCCATGGTCATCCTAACAAATAATTGTATGCTAAAGTGATATCCATAACGTGGAACTCGATTTCAAATGGGCAAAGGCTAATTCCTAGAGTAACTGGAATAGTTCCTTTGATGTCCCTCCTTATTCCATTAAAAGCCCTGACAATCGCATGGCTTTGTTTGATTTGGCTAACATCTACAGGCAAATAGCACAGTGTACTCCATGGCATGACATTTAAAGTAGAGCTATTGTCGATAAGGACCTTAAGTAGTATGGTCCTTTTGCATCGAGTTACGATGTGGAGGGCTTTTACTAAAGTATTACATCTTAGCAAAATTTTATCCTTACTAAATGAGATGAAGTTGTCAGCAACAATATTGTTTACCAGGTAGTCAAGTTTGTTAACAAAAATGTCTTGAGGGACATAGGCCTAATTTAGTACTTTCAACAAAACATTTTGATAAAGTTCAGAATTGAGCAACAGAGTTAGTAAGGAAATTTTTGCTGATTGTTACTTTAATTACTTTGTGACATTGTATTCGTTGTGCTTGATATACTTTAGGAAATCGGCTGCCACTTTTTCCTTTACTGGTTTTTGCTTATCCTCAGGGACATCTCGATAACCAATGCCTTCCCAAATGTTTATGCCTTTGATTTTGCCTTTGTATTGGCTTCATTTGTTTTCCTACTATATACATGCCTATTTCTTATAACATGGTTGACTCCTATGATATCGATGGATGTTAATTGGGCAATAATAGCTTTTGGAATGGTGAACCAGTCATCATACTTCCAGGGCACTTATCTACTATCTAGATAAGGGAATGGCATTAGTGTCTTAATAATCAATTTGGAGGTAATATCTACCTTTGGAGGTGTAGTCTAGTTGCAACAAATGATGAGAGGGTGTTCAATACTGTATAAGGCTTTTAATGATCCTTCCCTTACCATATTGATTGATTTTTCCACTTCTGCTTTAGTCTATTTTGAAAACCTAATCTCACCATTATTCATCATCCTTTGAATCAATGATCGAAAATATAGGCAACTCTGTAAGGTATACCTTAAAGTTAAGTGATACTTGTAAAAATTAACACCATCATCAAATTATCCTTTAATGCTTTCTTGATTCTAGCTAAAGATTTTGGCTTTGGTCTAAATCATCTATATTTTCTCCAAGGGCGTTTTGACCTATTCCACACTTAACTTCTGCTATTGCCTATTTTTAATGCTAATGACATTGACTTTAGGCTTAGGATGATCTGGCAAAAGGTTTGTTGCCACATTAAGAGCCAGTGCATTATCAAAGTTGAAGGTGCCTTTATTAAAAAGGCTTTAAACTTTGTGCTTAAAGGTTTGGCAGTTAATCGAGTGACGTGATAATGCATGGTATTCATAGTGTAGGTTTGGGTCATACTAACTGGGATAATTGCCTACATACTATTTGGCGAAAATTAGTACTACTAGCCTTACTTCTAAAAGTTTGTCAAACATTTCCTTATATAAAAAAGGAAGACGATTAAAATAAGGTTTGGTTTGATTGGTTCTTTGGGTTTGTGTATTGGTGTTGGGTCTTGGCTAGTTTTAGGGAAGCAGGTTCGGAATGGTAGCTGAAACGATTGTTAAAATAGGTGCTCAAGGTATGTTGTATAGATAAGTGTTTTGGGGCATTTGTCTTGGATTTTGATAATAGGGGCAAGGTCCTAGGTGGTATGGCTGGCTTACATAACCATCTGATGTTGTTTTATCCTTTTTTTTTGCTAGTCCTGGCTTCTTTGCATTAGAGGACTCTCTTGATGTTAGCTTTCTGACCTTAATGGCTGATTCAATTATTTCTTCAGAGATTACAAGATCGAAAAAATTCTTTGTCACATTCCCTACCAACTTGTCGTAATAGGGTGGACGTAAAGTATCAATAAAAACATTATCATTTCTTTCTCCATCAAGGGCAGTTGGACTTAAGAGGCTACATCCCCTCATTGTTAGGCATATTCTTTAAAGGATTCGGTTGACTTTTTCTCTAAATTTTAGAGGGTCAAATGATCTAGATCCCACTTAGCCGTATACTTGTATTGTTGGAGAAAAGCACTTGCCAAGTCAGCCCAGCATTTAATTTGGGTACGATTCAAATTATTGTGCCATCTCAACGCCGATCCTGATAGGCTTTCTTGAAAACATTAGATCAAGAGTTTATCATCTTATAAGTAGCCTGTCATTTTTCTAATAAATATGTTGATGTGTATCTGCAGGGATGTAATGCCTTTATACTTTTCAAACTCTGGCATCTAAAATTTTGAGGGGGGAACAAGATCTGGGACTAAGTTAAGGTCTTCAACATCCATATTGCTATATAATTTGGCCCTCTCTACGGCTTTTAACCTTCTTTCAAGGAGTGATAGTTTTGCCTTTTCCTTTTCTTTATTGACTTCAACTACTTCGTTGGCCTTTTACTTAATCTTCTCTTCTTCATCGATGCGTAGTCCTATATATTCCTCTTGGAAAGGAATAGCTTGCGTAGTCATTTCTTGAGGTATGGCCTCAGGGTTCATGACGATGACTGATGGATTAGTTATCGGGGCCTTATGTTGTACGTTTTGGGTATTAACCAATGGTGAGTTGGTGCCTAATTCTTAACTGGTGCCTCCCAGATCCTTCAATGGGAGCATCAGTATTTACTGTCTGCATGAGGCAAGTTGGCCTCCTAACTAGTAGTAGCTTCATCATCTATGTGATTTGAGCTTGAAGTTCATCTTGCCTTTTCCACATGGCCTCTTGAGCCTACGTGTGGCTTTCCTTGAGCCATTCTATTCTTGCAATATGGTCTTCAACTGTTCTCCTTGCTTTTGTTCTGGTGTAGTAACTATGTGTAGGCATTGATGATGTTGATTGGTCTTGATTCGTAATGGTTAAACCCTAGCTAAATTCTAAATTTTTGAGAATTAAATAATTATTAATAGATCAATAATCGTATGTGTATGTGTATGAATGCATGAGTAATGAATGTATTCAAGGGCATTTGCTTTACTACAAGACTTCAAAATCCATAATTTCTATTGATTTTAGAAAAGAATTACACATCACTTATCATATTAGAATTATGTCCATAAAACTTCCTAATTTGGTCATATTTGCTTTTTGGCTTATTCTAAAAATTGAAGTAGCATCGGGCCGAATTCAACAACTAGGTTGACTTGTCTTTGAAGTCCTTGGATCCTTTCTGCCATATCCCTCGCTTGGACGATTGCTAAGTGAATTTGTTTCATTAGATGATCAATATAAAACTGTCACCCTAGCAAATTGGCTGTCCACTTGTCACATTCGTCTCAGACGAGGCAAAACTTGTTATCCTAACATAGTATGCTTGGGCCCATGCCTCAATGTCATGCTATCTTTGAGATAACTCTTATCTTACTTGCCCCAAAGCTGAAATGAATGCTTCTCTTTCTTGGAGTAATTCTATCATCCTTTCCCGTTCTGGGTGAAGGGCATTTTTGAGCCGCTCATTCTTTTCCACAGACCTCTTCCATTATCTTTATGTATCCGCATGCGCCCTTTGCTCTTGTTCGAATGTAATTGCCTTGGCTTTGCTTCCCACGACTTTAGCTTTCCACTTTCCAAGCTCTTTACGGAGCTTATGCATTTCCTCGGTAACTTGACTAGGAGATTTGCTGGAACTCTCAGGTAGACCAGTGATTTTCATCTTCTTGTTTTGTTCTACCCAATCATGCTTCATTAAAGTATACTGCTCCTCCATTTTCTGAAAATCCTTTTCTTTAGCTTCCATCTTCATCTTCAGATACATGATCTCTTCTTGGATCTTTAGCTTCCATCTTCATCTTTAGATACATGATCTCTTCTTGAAGGCTTGATTCTCGGTAATCGCTCTTTTCCAGTCTCTTTCTGCCTCTTCTTTGATTAACTCTACTTCAAAAGGCATGGGAAGCTTTGTTGAATAGTCGCTTGAAGATCGACCTTTTTTGTGCTTGGAATAATGAAATCACAACCCTGAATTGATCTTTATGCATTATACTCGAGAGTGGTTTGATCTATGTAAGAAAGCAGCATAGACTCGTATCTCTCTTTCTTATGTACGAAAGTTGTCAAAAACATGTTCTTGTATCCTTCCCTATGATAATCCAAATCCACATTAGCCAAATCGAAAGTCATGGGGATGAATTGCTTAGTTCTATATTGCCATTAGACCAAAAGTGGTGCATATCCGACTATACACTATAATCTGAGCAAAGGCATAAATGACAATTGACCGCACCTATACAATACAGATTTGGGTTTGAACCAAAAAGCTTTCCATGTTATCTTTTTTAGAGCCAAGTTCTCTAAGGACATCACCCACTGAATCTTTGTTCATAACCATGGCCTCTTTCTCCAAGAAATGCTAAAAAGGGAAAGAATATGAGAAATAGGGTCTAATCCTATCAACGCCATCTTTCTAAAAATGGCTACTGGCCTAGATATATAGCATTAATATATTCCCTAAGAATCTACCTTCATATGACTTCTGACACGCATTAAGTGCTTGAATGCTTTCCACTAAGATGGTGGGGGCAGAAGGTATATCTCATTTCAACCAGTCAAAGCACTCAATCATCGCTACTTCCACATGTCTGAACACCTTTGGGAAGAAAACCAACTTGTATATCGCTAAAGCAAATGCATCAAGGGCTTTTTTTAGGCTAATCCCTAATATACTCCTTCAAAAATTGCCATGAAACAACTATGGTATTGCCTTTATTTTCAAAGTGAAGAGATTGGGGAGATAAATCAATGATCTATGCCAATCTCTTTCTATGACTCATTGGGTTATGCTCTTTGCAGTAGATAGGTCTTGTCTCCACTTGTCCGAACCCTAATAATCATGCAATCTTTTCTATGGTGGGTGGTGGTTAAATGAAAAGCATCGGTAAGAGGGGTCTTAGAATTCTATCAGAGCTCGGACTAAGTGTTCATCTATAGGGATCTTCAACAACATGGCCATATGTCCATATTTTTCCATAAACTGGGTTTACTTAGCTTTATCCCATCCTTCCTATATGTGTGACAATTCAAAAATATTATTTTGTCTGAGATCCAACTGTGTGATCTTTGGCAGTCTCGATACAAAATTGTTAGGTACGTAATTCCCCTATTTTCTCTGATTCAGTTTGGACTCTTTGTAGACTTCTTCAAAAGTTCTAGAAATAACCATGATTTTAGCTTGGTTCACCATAAAATCGAATGGAAATTAGATAAATCTAAAATCAGGCCTCAAGCAAATGCCCATGATGCAAATGAATGATGCACAAAAAGGACAAGAAAAGGAAAAAGTAAACAAGTTACTATCTATGAAATAAATATTCCAGATAATAAAGCATAGCAATAAATAATATCATAGAGATGTAATTAAAATAAAGCAGGCGAATAAAGAAAGAAAAAGGTATGCATATCCCTTCGTATGTCCCTAACCTCGATGATACCTATAGTACGGGTATGGTATTAACTAGGGAGCTACCAAGATTCACTATATGAGGTTTAGGTCAGACCTCTAAATCAGTTCTCGACTTACCCCTAGTCCAGAATGGACTAATGAGGTACTTTCTCCTTATCCATCACAAATTTATGTCAGAAAAGGTTCAATTCAAGTGGGAGTGTCTTCCATGCCTGTAATGAGGCAATACCTTGCACCAGTATAGGAATTTACACATGGTAGTTTTTCACTTGCCCAAATAGAGGCTAACACCTCAAAAGGCAAAGCTACTTCACCTTCTTCTAACTTATTAGGTACTTATGTCCTCCATGCATTAGACAGATGGCAAACTATTATAGATGTGCACAGTGTGTGCGAAGGGATAAGCATGCCTTTTTTTAAATAAAGAGAAAATACACAAAAATTGACTTAAAAATAAAATAAGTCATAAAGAAAAAATTTCCAAAATGGGAATTGAAACCAAATACCAATTAAAACTGGATTAATTAAAATTGAATTAACACATAATCAAGTTTAGGCCTGACTCTCTAAAATAATTGAGTCCCAGTGGAATCGCCAAACTGTCATAATGTGGCCTAGATGTGAATTCGAACCAAACTGACTTAAACTGCCCTTGACTAGATAACTAGTGATGTATCATTATTTCAAAACTATTTATTCTTCTTTTTTTGGGCCATATTGATATCAATGTTCTCTTATTTTTTGGGACTATGTAGTTAAGATGAATAGTTCGCCGATCTTAACCCTAAATAGTCATCACAAAATGACCATTTATTTGGAGTCGCCACCAATCGTTTTTGGCTAGGTGAGATTGTTCACCTATAGGAATTAATGCTGCTACAAGGGTCACAAAACCTTAAAGATAAATTCCATGGTCTACACAGTACCAGAGATCATTTTTAAGGGTTCTGGAGTCGATTATAGCCACAAGTAAGGATCGACCCTCTAGTGGTGCCCAAAATTGGTGCCTTATTGATCATGGTTAATTTGAACTTCAATTTTTATGCAGTTTTAATATGTGGTATTTAATTGCAATTCTCGTATTGTTAAAATAAGATTTTATTATTCCTTGAGAGAAAATCACGGTTTTACATTTTGAAAATCGAAACATTTTATGCACCGCCACTGGAAAACCAATAGGATATGAAAGTTTTTATTATTCCCTTTTATACCCTAATAGAAAACCAAAGGGACATAAAAGGTTCTAAAAAAACCAAAATGTCTTTCATATCCTACTGAAGTACCTGGCAGAATATAAAAGGTTTTTATTTGCATAAACTTCTCGATTTCCATTTTGAAAAGGGTATCTCGTCATTAGAATGATCCATAAAACCCCTACCACATAAGGGTGGGAGGAATTTCACTGATCACTCTAACTTTGAGACATTGCCTTTATTTTACAAAGACATACGAATTTTATTTGAAACAAAAACAAAAGACCTATGACTCG
>JBBYHO010533626.1:0-16086 GCA_038382025.1 Adansonia gregorii | reverse complement strand
GCTTTAACTATTCTACTATACTATACTCATTGTGTTTAATGAACTTAAGAAATTCAGCAGCCCCTTTTTCCTTGATCAATTCCTGTAGTCTTACTATGTTATGATCGGTAACTATTACTTTTCTAGATACCTATCCTTTTGAATTGGTCTTTGCACTTGTTTTACTAGTTTTTGGGTCATAAATGCAACCATTTGTTATCACATGGCTTACCTTTGTTATGTCGATAGCCGCTAGTTAGCTTGTAACAGCCTATGGAGTTGTTATTCCACCATCATACTTTCATGGTACTTGTTTGTTATTTTGTTACGAGAATGGAGTTAGTGCTCTAATAATAAGTTTAGGAGTAACTTCAATTTTAGGCAGTGTGGTCTTTGGTTGATTGCAATGAATGATAAGGGGGCGACTAACACCATAGGGTAATTGCAACAATCCTTCACCAACCATGTTGATTGATTTTTCTTCATCTATTCCAACTTTTTAAAAAAAACCCAATTTCACCATTGTCTATCATTCTTTGGATTATGCCCAAAATTCTATGAAATTTTACAAAGTGTGCCCTAACATTTTGTCAAATTTGCAAAGGTTAGTAGTAGGATCAGATTGACCTTTGCTACTTCCATGATCTCGACAAAAAATCCCTTTTCAGTCAGGATTGTCCATACTTTTTCCATAAAAGTCCTAAGGTCTTAGACTTTTGACTTCTTTCGATCTTCTTCTTCAATAACCAGAGCATTAATCTTGGGTTTGGTATGATCTGGTAAGGGATTTTCTGCCACATTAAGTGCTGAGCCATTATCAATTCGAAAGGTACCATTCTTAAGAAAACTTTAAACCTTTTGCTTGAAGGGTGTACAGTTTTCGATCGAGTGACCTGCTATTGCAGGTACTCATAGTGCATATTTGGGTCATACCAACTGTGATAATTTCTTTCATATGGTTTGGAAAAGATTGGAGCCACTAACCGTGCCTCAAAAAGCTTACTAAACATATCTTTATAAGGGTAAGGAATGGGTTCATAGCGAGATCTAGGTTGGTTGGCTCATTGCGTTGGTGGATTAACATTAGGTCTTAGTTGGTTTTATGGAGGAGGGTTCAAATCAGTGGTTTGAGGTGATGTTAAAGGATGAGCTCTGGGTATGTTAAAAGAGTAGGAATTCTAGGTTTGCTGTCTTTGGTTTTGGTAATACGAACGAGGTCCTTAATGGTATGGTTGACTAACGTAGTTAACGGATGGAGCTATTTCTTCTTGTTTCCTATCCCTAGCTTTTTTCTAGTAGAAAACTCCTAGTCATGATTTTACCAGCCTTGATAGCTGTTTCAATCATCTATCCTAAAATAACAAGATTGATAAATTCTTAGTTGCATTCCTCACTAATTTATCGTAATAATGGGGACGCAAAGTGCTCACGAATAGCATCATGGTTTTTTTCTCAGTTAGGGGAGGCTAAATCTGAGAAGCCATGTCTCTCCATCATTGTAAATATTCTTTAAAAGATTTGGTAGACCTTTTCTCCATATTCTGAAGAGTTAGTCTATTAGGCAATCATTCAGCCATATGTTTATATTATTGGAGAAATGCATTAGCTAAATCAGCCCAACATTGAATTTGAGTGCGATTCTAATCATTATACCATCTCAGTGCAGATCTAGACGAACTTTTTTAAAAATAGTGAATCAAAAGCTTGTTGTTTTGGGTGTAACTAGCCATTTTCCTGATGAACATTTTAATGTGTGCTTAAGGGAATGTAGTGCCTTTGTACTTTTCAAAATCAAGCATTTTAAATTTTGGTGAGAGGACTAAGTCTAGTACTAGACTGAGGTCGTCAACATCTATACTACTATATAATTTAGCCCCTTCAATGGCCTTTAGTCTCCTCGCAAAAAGCAATAGTTTCTTTTTTTCTATCTTTGCTTCAGCTTGCTCTTTACCCTTCTATTTACGCTTTACCTCTTCATCGATGCTAAGGCCTACTGATTCTTCTTGGGCAACTACAGTTCTTGCACCTACCCCTTGTGAAAGGGCATCAGGATTAATGATGATGACTAGTGGGTTGGTAGCTGGGACATTTTGTTGTAGATTTTGGATATTGGTTGGTTTTGCATTCTGAGCATTAGCCTGTTTGTTCCTCAACTGGTATCCCCTGAATCCCTTGGTAAGAGTATCAATATTCATCTCTAGCTGTTGACGAACTGGCTCCCTTACAAATAACAACTCCATCATCCTCGTGATCTGAGCTTGTAGCTCTTTTTGCCTTTTAAGCGTGGCCTCTTGAGCTTGTCGATGACTTTCTTCTAATCTCTTTAATCTTGCTAAGTGATCTTTAGCTATTTTTCTTATTTTAAGTTTAGTATGGTATTAATGAGCAGGTAGTGATTGAGTTGCTCTTTCTAAGTTTGCAATGTTGACCTTAACAATTCCACATTTTTTGAGTTAAGTAATTTTCACTTATGAACTAATAAAACTGATAATCATGTTTGTATATATGTATACGTATGGGCATATGTATGTATGGTATAAGTATATAAATGCACTTGTTGGTACGCTGGCTTTAACTAAAGATTCCAAACTTAGACATTTTCATTAACTTTATGACAAATTACTTGTTCACATCATTGATCATGTAGGGATACATCCAAGGAAATTCTTAATTTGGTCATATTGTTTCTGAGCTTTATCCAAAAATTAAAGTAAAATGTCTTTATATAATCCTATACGATTAATTTGTACCTGTAAGTCTCTAATCCTCTCCACAATTTCCTTGTTTGGATAACGACTGAGTGGATCTGCTTTATAAGATGATCTATGTATATTTGTCTGCCAAAAGAATTAGCTACCCATCGTTTGCCATCATCTTTAGCCCACCATAGTCTATTATCCCAATATGCATTTAGATCACGATAAGCTTATGCCAAGGCATGAATATCATCTCCTTGCATTGTAATTCTAATGCCATCTCTACAATAGTCATAGTGAGACTTTGTCTTTCCTCAAGCAGTTGAGATACCCTTCCATGCTCTCGATCCAAGGCAACTCAAAGTTGCTTATTCTTCTCCATAGACTTTCTTAACTTGAGACATGTACCAACATGCTCTATTCTTTCTTTTTCAAAAATAGTTTATCTAGCCTTTCCTTCCAAAGCTTTAGCTTTCCATGCTCTTAACTCTTTGTGAAGCTCACATATTTTTTTTTCATCCCCTTAGCAGTGCTATTGGAAATCTTGGATATCC
Organism: Adansonia gregorii; assembly: GCA_038382025.1. Lineage (NCBI taxonomy): Eukaryota > Viridiplantae > Streptophyta > Magnoliopsida > Malvales > Malvaceae > Adansonia > Adansonia gregorii. The sequence goes on along the minus strand of JBBYHO010533626.1, from coordinate 12,857 downwards.
CAGCAAGTTTCATTTTTTTGTTTTGTTTGACCCAGTCATTCTTCATTAAGTTGTACTTTTCTTTCATTTTTTTCAACTTCTTTTGCTTTTGTTTCCATCTTTATTCATAAGTAGGTAACTTCTTCTTGGAGCTGATGATTTTCGTTACTTATTCCTTTACGCTTTCTGGCAGCTTCCTCCTTAATCAAATTGATCTCGGATGGCATGACAAGTTTTGGCTGAATAGGTACTCGAAGAATGGTTCCATCCAAGTCAAGAATAATTATGTCACAACCCGGACTCTGCTTCGAGCATTATATCCTGGAGTAGTCTTATTCGTGTATGCACTTAATCTCGACTCAAACCTTTCTCTCCATTGTAAAGTGGCCATCTAAAATGACTTTTTATAATCCTCACTATGATATTCCAAGTCAACACCAGCCAAATTTGAAGTCATAGGGATGAATTGCTGCGAGCCATATTGCCTTCGAACTAATAATGGTGCATAACCCATGATGCCCCATATTCCGAGTAAAGGCACATATAGCAAACTACCACATTGATACACAACATATTTTGGTGAAAAGCATGGTGCCCTCTATGTTATATCAGAAGAAGTTAAGTTTTTTAGAGTCTCCACCGTCATAACATACCCTGGGGTGGATCCTCATAGATCTACAGATGCGTACGACTTGAAATATTTTTTTAACTTAGAAATTTCTTCTTGATTAAGACTTTTCTTTCGCGATGTGATAACAACGAGAATGTACGGATTCTCAACTTATGATACAGTGAAGAGGACCATAAGATAAAGTACTCATCTTATTGGTCTCAGATAACCATCATAAAATGGCCAACACTTAGAGTCACCACCGATCATTTTGGGCTAGTCATGATCGGATGCCTATTGAAACTTATGTTTTGACTTACAAAACTTAAAGCATCGATCTTGTGATCTACGTAGTACAAAGATTCATCGTTTGGGTTTGAGAGTTGGTTACGCATGATAAGGTATGAACCTCTTCATGATGCCCAAAATCGATACCGTACTAACTTTGTCCTGTTTCGGTTTTGATTCTTTCAATCTTAATTTATCATTATTTCGATATAACCCCTTTTAATGCATAAAGATACAAATTCAGGTTTTAATGAAAAAGATTTAATATTATTTTTTAATGAAAAAGATTTAAGAGAGATAGGGAATATAGAGATTTTCAATAAAATGACCTCTGGATCTTACTTTGAAAATAGAATGCTCCACTTTGGGCACTGGAGAGATACCCACGCGAAACATTACCTTTAATTTTATTTGAAATGATTTGAAAACATGAATACAAAGAATCATCACACAAAAATCACGTTAGTGAGGTAACAAATGAAGCAATATAACATGGATCATTCAATGCAATGAAAAGGATATTTGGAATTTATCTCGCAATTGTCATCTATTATTTGGGAATAATTGAATCCATAATTTTTTAGATGCATCCAGGTTTCTTGATTAAATAAGGTTTGTTTGACATATTCATGGGAATCCAAGAAGGAAAAAAAATTAATTGTAGTTGAAAAACAGGGTTGGAGTATCCTTCTAGAAAGATAGGGTTGGAGTATCCCCATGGATGACAAGTAATTTTGACAAAGGAATATTTTTAGATCATGACAATTTTAAAAAACAGGGTTGAAGCATCCCCTCAAAAGATCAGGGTTGGAGTATCCCTATGGATGACAAATTGTTTTTACAAAAGAAGATTTTTCAATCTCGACAATTTGGAAAAACGAGGTTGGAGTATCCCTTTGAAAAGTTAAGGTTAGAGTATCCTCAAAAGTGATACGCCTAGCACTCTTTAAAGAAGTTAAGTTGGAAAACGTAAATTGACAAAACTTTGTGATTTAGAAAATGAGTGAGCATTTTGATGACTTTTGGCAAAAGAAATTATTGTGAATGAGGATGGTAAAGATGTAAAGTATGTTTGTGCCTTGATACAAGCTTATGGGAGGTCAAAGCATGTTCTCAAGGCTGATTGGGGCACTATGGTGACATTCGAATGTCTCAAAATGAAGCTCAGGGAAACAACTGAATTTTGATTATAACCAAAAATAAGGGATATCATCTCTCTATCTCACTTCCCAACTTTATTCTAAATTGGTTTGAAGGCTTTAGAGGCTAGACAAGACACTGTTATAAAGGAAACCTGATCAGGGTCAATCTAAAAGTGTTCCCAGTATCCCAAAAAGTCACTTTCCATGGAAATAAATTTTTAAGTTTGGATTGATTATGCTGCTGGCAGAGCATATAAGGGACAAGGTGTGTTAGAATTTGAAAAATCACCTCAGACTCATTTGGTATCAAAAAATTGTAAGTGATACCTTTTTCAAAAGGGAATTTCGTGAATCTTTTAGGAAAAATGTTTAAAAATTTTGGAAAAATCATTTAGTGGATATGAATAGCCCAAATAGTATACATGTTTGGATTTTAGAGGTTATAGATAGTTTAGATTTTAAAAATCATAAATCTCTCATCCGAAATGAGCTGGAGGTGAATAAAACATCGTTTTAAAGATGATTCGACACACTTTGAGAGGAAAATATCAAAAAATTCATGAAATATCATTTAGGATTTTAAAATGATGTTTCAGTTTCCAATAGTTATGCTGCCAATAAGGGATAAAGCTAAGAAGGGGATATTCTTATTTTCTTTATGTTTACGAGTCCAAACTCGAGTCATTGACATTTCCATAACTAAAGGAAAAGAGTTGCATGAGCATCACAAACTTATTTGCACAGCCTCAGAGTAATTTGGGATGATAAAATAGCCCATTGGTCATACTAGTCAAGGTATTGACTTAAAAACAAGGCACAAACATTTTAGGAACAAGTGTAAGGTCATTTTTATTGCAAAATCAAAATATTTGAGTTTGTTTAACCAAGATTCCATATTTGAAAAACTTAATTTTCCCTAAGATATTTTGTTAACTTTAAGGAAAATGCTAAATCCATGCCAATCCTCATTGGTTAAGGTTAACATGCTTGGCTTGGGGAGGTTTTGAAAATCAGTTTTTGATAGCCATCAAACATGCATTTTGATAAGGGGAAGACAACAAACATACAAGGGGATAACACAGAACATGAATGGGGATGCTAACTTTACCAATGGTCTAAACAAAGGAAATGTTATACATTTTGACAAGAAAATGTTATGAAAGATGAAAATTATAATGATTCATGACAAGATGCAAGTTGATGTATAAATATGCTTGAAATATGTGAGGCTAATGTTTCATACATGGATTAAGGATAACAAAATGCGTGGATATGGCATAAAATGCATGAGCAAGAGATATCAGAATAATAAGGATGAAATAGAGCATTTTGCATACCAAAGGGGCATTAAGGCATGCAAATCCTAAACTACCATAACCAAAGGCCACAATAATGCATGAAAATCCTAAGAGGGTGATGGAAACATAGAGAACTCACTAAAATGATGAAAGTGCTAAAAACTAGAAAATTAAAGTGATAATATGAGAAGTTATACCAATAAAACTTCACTTTTTGACCAAATAATTTGAGCATTACATATGGCTTGAATTTCTCTCTTTTTCTTGGTTATTAACAACAAGAAAAAGAGAGAAATTATAAGGTTTTGGTTCTGGTATAGATAAGGGTGATTTTTGGAGTATGAAATGGTTGGCAATGAGTGTTTCAGGGCTATTTTTGGGTGGTGATTGAAGAGCTACAGGATTTGGTTTTTTAATGTAGGAATGTGTTTTGGAAGCTGAAATGAGTTAGAATTTAACTTTTTTAGTTGAGATATAAGTGGTTTATTTATACTAGCATTTTGGAGCCAATTTAGAGGTGTTTTTGGTCATTTCTTAAAAGGGACAAAGTGGTGTCAGCTTGGTGGCTATAGAGTGGCTATAGGGAGCAACTTGCTGCCAATGTGATGGACATAGGGTAGTTGGTTTAAATGCTGAAATGATTTTATAGCAAATAGGGTGGCTGATGATGATCTTAGTCAACAAACTGGAGAGTAGGGTGATCATGTGACATTAACCTTTTTTTACTAATTTAAACTTTAAAAAAAATGTTTTGATTAATTCAAAAGTCTAAATTCATAATTTAACATAGGTTTTGATCTTTTTTGGATACAAAGAAATAAGTTAAAATTAAGTTTTTGATCAATGATGGATGAGTCGAAAATGCTTAGACCATGGAAAATTAGCCCGATTGCTAAAAAAATTAGCCCAGACAAAATAAGGTGTCTACAGCTGCCCTTCTTTAACTGTTGCTGAGAATTGGGAACAAGGCAAAGACAAATAGATGCTATTTTATCTGGGATGGAACGATGCTCCCCATAACACTAGGGTGTTAGGTTTTCTAAGGTTTGACCTCTTTAAGCAGGTATAAAGTAACATGGATTTTTTATGTAGGTGCTGCTAGCTTATATGGGTTTTGACTTAAGCTTGGGTGCCACTAGCTCGTGTGGGCTTTTATTCGAGTGCCGCGAGCTTGTGTGGGCTTTGACTTAGACTTGGGTGCCACCAGCTTGTATGGGCTTTAACTTGGACTTGGTGTCACTAGCTTATGTGCTTTGACTTGGGTGCTGCCAACTTATGTAAGCTTTGACTTAACTTAGGTGCCACCAGCTCGTGTGGGCTTTGACTTAGACTTTGGCACCACTAGCTTATGTGGGCTTTGACTTGGACTTGGTGCCACCAGCTTGCGTGGGCTTTAACTTAGACTTGGGCGCCACCAGTTCATGTAGGCTTTAACTTGGACTTAGTGCTACCAACTTGTGTGAGATTTGACTAGGGTGCTGCCAACTTGTGCGGGCTTTGGAAAGGGTACCATTGACTTTTGGGTTTTGAAAAGGTTGCCACTAACTTGTGGGCTTTAAAAAAGGTGCCGTTGATTTATGGGCTTTAAAGGGGTGCCATTGACTTATGGGCTTTGAAAAGGTTGCCACTAACTTATGGGCTTTGAAAAAGGGCCACTGACTTATGGGCTTTAAAGGTGCTAGCAACGTTTTTCGATAAACCTTTTAATACAAGTTTTTCTTAACAAAAGTTTATGATAATTTCCCGGTGAAAGGGTTTTGACACTAGTTTTTGACAAAATGCTTGGCAAAGCTTTTGACAAATGTTCTCGATAAAAGTTTGTGGTGATAGTTTTTGGACAACATTTTCTTGATGGTGGCCCTTTGACAATAGTTTCTTAATAAAAGGGTTTTGACATAAAGTGATGAAGAAAAAAGAACCTTGCCTGAATGACACTTGGTTTGTGAAGCTTAAAGTAGTTACCAAGAATTTCTTGGAGGTTTAGTAAACTTAGCTTAGAGTGATATTGTAAAAATGTGATATATGATGGTAATGTGAATGCATGATGTGAAATGCTATATGATTGCATGATGTGAAGCCTTATACGGGAGATAGCCATGGTTCTCCTTGTTTGTCATTCAGACTCTCATAGGGATGGCGATTCATCCTAGTTCAAGCAGGGATTAGAATTTTCTTGATCTCACTAGGGATCCTAAGTTGTCTCGGCTCCACTAGGATATAACAAAAATCTATTCTCAAGAATTTGGATTATTGCATTTCCTGATTCGGGAGGCTCAATCATTTTTTTGACAATTAGAAAGCATTGCCAACAATTTGGAAAACATTTGACAGATTAGGTTGATGTCTCTAATTTCGATAGGATTTTGATAGAATGCATATGGTCGATTTTTGGTTAGCTTAAAATGGTTTTTTTTTTAGATTTGGCTTATGAAAGCTAGAAATGGTTTGATGTATGGTCATGCTGAACAGGTGCTTGGATGTGAAAAGTCAATGATTTTAACGATCAGGGTGTAAGCAGCATTCCTTATGCTTTTTTTTCCATTCGATGTAATATCAAGATGCATATTTTAGTTAATTATCAAACATTATCAACTAAATGAAAAGTACAATGTGAATTGTACAAGGGTTAAAAGAAACAAGGCAATATTTATTCATGACAACAAAGAGATACAACTCGGTATACTATTTGACAAACAAGTGATCCGATGGCAACAAGTATGATCTTTTCGGTGGAAGAAGCCTATGACAATCATGACATGGATGTTCCTGAAATGCTTTTTAGGATCTTTCTAGAACAATAAATATGACTAGAATGAGCTGATCTTTGGAAAATCTCTAAGATTGTTTTGCATTGTCTTGTAGGTACTCTCGATTTATACCTCATCACAATTGATATTCTCAAGTTGCCCTTACGGGTTTTTAACTATAGTTGGATTGGCTCTCCAAATGCCCTTTTTGGATTTTTATATGGACCCCTTTTTGTTTTTTGTTTGTTTTTGTTTTTTATTTGTTTGATTTATTTTTGTTTTGTTTATTTGTTTATTGTTTTTTTTTAAGGATGCTTTTTCAAGTTTTCACCCCCTTTGTGTAGTATTTCTTGATGGGATCTGAGTTGATTGGGTTGGACAAAACATTATCATCCATTTTTTGACAAGATTAGGGCCCTTCCAGACAAGGCTTGCTTCACGACATATGATCTTTCCCAATTAGAGGTCCATTTGCCCCGTCCATCTTTGTGAATTAGGAGGATTTTGTTCAATACAAATTTGCCTAGTTGAAATTGTTATGGGTGCATCTTTTTGTCATGGGCTTAGATCATGCATCTTTGATACATTTGACCATGGCAGATGGCTTTCATGCTTTTTTCATTGATGAAGTTGAGCTGGTTGTATTTGTTCTTGACCTATTCAGATTCTTCAAGTTTGGCTTCCATCAAGAATCTGAGAGAAAGGATCTCGACTTCGATCAGCAATATAGCTTCCATCTCATAGATAAGAGAAAATGGGGTAGCACCCGTGGAAGTACGAACTGCGGTTCGATAGGCATAAAGTACAAAGAATAGCTTCTCATGCCAGTTTTTGGAAGTCTCAACCACTTTTTCAATTATTCTTTTAATGTTTTTGTTGGCTACCTCGACTGCCCTATTATCTTTACGTGATAAGGGATAAAATTATGACGCTGGATCTTAAACTATAGGCAGACCTCTTGTATCATTTTATTGTTTAAGTTGCTTGCATTGTCTGTGATGATTTGGTTTGGGAGGCCATATCTACAGATGATGTCCCACTTAATAAACTTCAGATGGTCGGTCTAGTGACATTAGCATATAAGGCAGCCTCTACCCATTTGGTGAAATAGTCGATTGCTACCAAGATAAAACGATGCCCTTTGGAAGCTTTAAGGGTGATTGGCCTGATCACGTCCACAGCCCACATGGAGAAGGGCCATGGGGTTGTCATGACGTGAAGTGGCATTGGAGGGACATGGATCTTGTCAACATATATTTGACACTTATGGCATTTTCGGGCATAATTGATGCAGTCTCTCTCGAGGGTCAACCAGTAATAACCCGCTCTCATGATTTGCTTGGCCATCCAATGTCCGTTAGCATGTGTGCCATAAATCCCTTCATGAACTTCTTATAGGATCTTTTTGGCTACAAGAATGACAACATATCTGAGCAATACTTGATCATGACTCTTTTTGCATAAGATTCTTCCATCGAGAATAAATCCTATAGCCAGCCTTTTGATAGTCCTTTATCAGTCTCGATTGCATGTTTAGGATATTGCTGATCTTTGATGTAACAAAGGATGCCATAATACCATAGTAGGCCACCTTTCTCTTTTTCGACACTATGATAATGAATAGAAGTTATGTAGATGCTCATCTAGACAGGAGCGATGTTCGACTCTTGGTACTTTAAACATGGATGACAGGGTAGCTAAAGCATCCGCTATTTGGTTCTCTTCTCGAGGTAAGTTTCAAAAACTAATATTATAAAATTTTTTCTTGAGCTCTGCTATCAGCTTCCCATATTGCATCAGCTTGGCATCATAAGTTTTCCATTCTCCTTTCAATTAGTAGATGACTAGGACTGAATCATGGAACACCTATAATATCTTGACATTCTTTTCAATGGTTGCTTGAAGCCTCATGACATAAGCTTCGTATTCTGTGATGTTATTAGTGCAGTCAAAATTTAGCCTTGCCGTAAATAGATAATGACTCCCATCAGGCGACATCAATATTGCCATAATTCTATGTCCTAAAGCATTTGATGCTCCATCAAATACATCTTCCAGGATTGATCTTGGTTGGAAGCGTCTTTATCTTTAGAAATGCAGATTAGATTTTCATATGGGAAGTAAAAACTGATGCGTTGATAGTCATCTTCTGCTCAACCTGTCAAAAAGTCAGCTATCACACTGCCCTTGATGGCCTTTTGACTGACATAGGCAATGTCGTATTCAGAAAACAAGACTTGCCATCTAGCTAGCCTTCCTAATAGTGTAAGGGCTTTGCATAGGTATTTGATAGGGTTAAGCCTTGCAATCAACCATGTGGTGTGATACAACATGTATTGCTTGAGTCTCTTGGCTGTCCATGCTAAAGCACAGCATAACTTCTTGACTGCAGATTAATTGCACTTGTATTCTGTGAACTTTTTGCTTAAGTAGTAGATTGCTTACTCATTTTTTTCCTGACTCATCATGCTGCCCTAATACACAACCCATAGACTTGTTAAAGATTACCAAGTAAAGGATTAAAGGTTGTCCAGGCATTAGCGGTACCAACACTAGCAGGCTTGACAAATAATGTTTGACTTTATCAAAAGCTTCTTGACATGCCTCATTCCACTCTCCTGGATTTTGTTTACAAAGGAGCCAAAAGATGGGTCGCATTTGTCAATAAGCTAGGATATGAATCTAGCAATTAGTTTAGTATCCCCAAAAAGCTTTTTATTTCTTTTTGGGTTTGAGATGGTCACATATCCTAAATGGCTCTAACTTTGTCTGGGTTAAAATCCCTTTTTCGTAGACTATAAAGCCTAGAAGCTTACCCAAAGTAACTCCAAAGGTACACATGGTAAGATTCAATTTGAGTTAAACTCTTCATAGCTGTTCAAAATTTTTTTGAAGGTTTATGATAGGCTTATCCTCTTTTGTTGACTTGGCAATCATGTCATCAATGTAGACCTCAATTTCTTTATGCATCATGTCATGGAATAGGGCTACCATGGCCCGTTGATAAGTTGCCCCAGCATTTTTTAATCCAAAGGGCATGACATTATAGCAAACTATCACCCATGTGGTTATAAAAGTTGTTTTTTCCATGTCTTCAGGTGCCATCTTGATTTAGTTATAGCCTGAGAATCCATCAATGAAGGAGAACAAATAATTTTTGGCTGTGTTGTCTACCAAAGTGTCAATATGGGGTAGTGGGAAGTTATCCTTGGGACTAGCTCGATTCAAATCTCGATAATCAACACATATTCGTACTTTGCCATCTTTCTTTGGGACTAAGACTCTATTGGCAACCCATTCTGGATATTTGGCTACTCCAATATACCATGCCTCAAACTGTTTCTTGACTTTCTCTTTAATTTTAAGGAGCATTTTTGGCTTCATCCTCCTTAACTTTGCCGAATTGGTTTCCATGCAAGCTTGATGGAAAGTTTGTGGACCACTATATCAGTGTCTAGTCCTGACATGTCTTGATATGACTAAGCTAATACATCTTGATATTTTGGGAATAGGTCTATTAGCTTGGTCCTAGTTGTCGACTTTATTAAGGTTTCGATTTTAACCTCTTTTCGATCCTCTTAAGTACCTAGATTTATTACTTTCATTGGGTCTTTATGAGGCAAGATCTGCTTTTTCTCTTGCTCAACTAATCATAAAAGGTCTGGGGGTATGGAGCTTTCTTTAAAATCTTCTTCAGGATTGACTTCACCAGTGCAAATTGACTATTCAAAATCGATATTCAAAGACCCATCAGACACATTCATGTCACTGTTGTCAGGACACTTGAAAGGTTAAAGAAATAAACATTCCAAAAGGCACACACACAACTAAAGGATTTGGATAAAAATGAAGAGAAAAGAGTAACAGAGACAAAAAGGTTAAAAAGTTATACACAATATGGAATGATATATGCAAAAGTCATTTAATTGATACTGTTTGATAAAAAATACCCCTTACATAGGACACTTATCTGCCTTTAGGTGAGGGCATATAGGTTTTCATTTTTTGATGTTATATGAAAGGGATAGGAAAAGTACAAAGGCTTCAGTCATGACCCTGTCATCAAAATTAGGTCTTAGTGGAAGGACAAAAATTTTATGACTTGGTATCTTAGAGATAAAGGATGTTAAGTGCTCTGTTTAGGATGACCAAGACATCTTTAGCCTTTTGCTCTTCTAGTTGGCTTGGATCAATTTGTCCTTCAGAATGAAATATCTCATGGAGTGATGAAAACATTATCGTCTTTGATTCCTCCTCTTGACCCAATGATCATGCCATCTCTTGGTTGTAGACCTTCTTTTCTTGCTGCTTTCTTGAGTACGCACTGGCCTTGAATCCTAAGCTTCTTTTGTTGGCTTGAATGGTGACCTATAGGGCTCAGGCCATCCTTTAGAGATTCTTGCCAAGCCCTTTTCTAGCACAAGATGATGTTTAACTATTAGCAATCTTTCTCCCATAAATGTTGCATTAACGAACTCAAAGGATTGGAAATATGACTCTGGTGCATCCTCATTAGGCTCTATGTAGATATCCTCAGTGAAAGCAGTAGCGATCATTTTTTCTTTAGCTCCAATAGTCATTGCTTTATCATCTACCATAAATTTGAGCTTCGATGAAGAGAGGATGGGATGGCTTCGGCGGAGCGTATCCATGGCCTTCCTAATAGGCAATTGTAAGAAGGATTAATAACCATAACTTGGAAGTCAACTTTATATACACATAGACCTATTTAAAGCTGGATTGTGATATTTCCAATTACTTCATGACACGAACCATCAAAAGCTCAGACTATGGTGTGGCTACTCTTGATGTTGGATTGATCGACAGGGAGTTTACTCAATGTAGTCATAGGCATAACATTAAGGGCTGACCCATTGTCTATAAGTACTTTGGGCAAAATGTGTCCTTTGTAATGGGTAGTGATATGTAGAGCTTTATGACTATCTCTGCCTTTGGGTGGGATCTCATCATCAGTGAAGGAGATATAATTATCGTCCAAACACCTTTGACGAGAAAACAAAAATTTTTCATTTTTTGCAAACTAGCCCCTAAACTTTAAAAAATTACAAAATACTCCCTAAAGTGTGAAAAATACCTAAAGTGTGGTGTGAAATACCCAAAATTAGTTTTCAAGTTATCCATGAAGCTTTTGGTCAAATCTTTTGACCATAAAACAAAAAAATTTCTATGATTTGCAAACTAGTCCCTAAACTTTTAGACATTTGCAATTTAGTCCTTAATAAACTAAAACCATCATGAAAATGCATCATTAAGGCATGAAATCAGCTTGGAATTAGTAGCAAAACATAGCAAAAATACGCGTTAAGATTCAGCCAAACATATAGGTCTAAACAAATTTTTTTATTTTTTTACGAATTAGCCCATAAACTTTTTGTATTTACAAAATGACCTCAAAAACACACATACAAGCATGAATTTGGGCCAACACCTAAACAACCTACCAACCGTTCTTTTTTAAACTCAATAATCACATATTCATATTTCATTTAACACAAATTAGCACCATTATATGATAAAATTACAAAAATAAGCACATAAACATGTATTTTCACCATAGTAACAAGAAAATACTAAAAGAAATAATATATATATATATACGAACATATATAGGACAAACACTACACCAAAACCAACATCATATCAACATAAACATGATTCATGGAGAAAAATAATTTACTAGCAAGAAAAAAAGAAAAAATAAAATCAAGAAAATTAGTTCATGGCCATTATGCTTAGTCTTTTAACATGGATAAAAGAATCCATGAACTTAAGCACATTTTTGGCTCACCAAAAAGAAGAAATATGTATCAAACAAACAAAAATTCAAAGATTAAAGTGGAGCTTTACCATAATGAAGCTTTGAAATCTTTTTTTTAGGTATTTTCTTTTTTTTTTTCAACTTTTTTTAGGCTTCCGAAAAACTCCAAAAAACCACTATGAAATAACATCCTCCCCTATTTATAGGTGAAGGATTCAGCCAAGGAGGATTTCCATCCTCCTTGGCCGAAAGTTTCAAGCCATTTTCAATAGAATTTTCTTTTATTTATTTTTTTAATATTTTTTGATGTTAAGTTTGCTTGTTAGGTTAAACTAATAAATGTGTGTCATAAGCCCATACCCTTTCCATTTTAGAGTGATTTCATGCATGACATTATTGATTTCTAGAGATATTTTGATTGATATTCGTATATAATATGTAAAATTATACCATAAAAATTAATTAAAAGATTAAATTGTAAAAATTAAAAATTATATTTTTTTAATAAAATTTCAAATGATCAATTTAATTCAATTTAACACTAAAAATAAATTTTTTTATGTGCAAAAAAATTTTTAAAAAACCAAACTCATAAAATTTTAAGAGAAAAACCTGTACAGTGAAAAAATTGACAAATATGAAAAAAAACTCAAAAATCATAAAAAAAATTGACTTTTTGTTACAAACTGATTAATTGGATTAAAAATAATATTTAAAGAATTTAAAAATTTTGAACTTCGAAATATCCTACAAAAAAATTACGACATAACAAGAAAAATTCTAAAACTCATAAAATAAATTGAATTTTTCAAAATGATTTAATGGGAGTTAAATGACAATATTAGATGAATTTTAAAAATTTGAATCCGAAGAAAATTCCTCCAAAGACATTTATGGAATAGAAAACTCAATTTTTCAGAAACGGAGGAATTTAAAGAAAAAAATCAAAACTCATGAAAATGAATGAATTTTTTTAAAAACTGAATTAAGGTGAATCAAATAATAATATTGGAT
>JBBYHO010533552.1:0-16102 GCA_038382025.1 Adansonia gregorii | reverse complement strand
AATTTTACAATTTGAGTGAAATTAATTGAGAAATCGCCATTTCATTTGACGATTTCTCAAAATGAGTTGAGAAATCGGCATCTGATTTAGCGATTTCTCAATTTTCAAATGGCGATTTCTCAATTAAATTGAAAAATTAGCCTATTTCAATAAATAATCTCATTTCAACCTATTTTAGTAAATAAAAAAATTATATATTATTCCTATAAAAAAGCCGAATATTCTGTCTGTAAAAATTAAAGATTGTAAAAATTAAAGAAAAATATCACCATGGAAAAAGAGTTTAGAAAATCAACTTTGTGAAGGGTTTCTCGCGATCAAATTTGACCTTTACAGGATCACTACGAAACCACATCAGATTTATATTTTTTGTAATTATGAAATAAAAAAATGAAAATAACTTAAGCTTTATGTTTTTATTATAAAATAAAAACAAGTTTTTTTTTACGTTTTAATATTTTGTCTAGTTGGTTTAAAGTTTTTAATTTTTAGAAAAGAATATTTTGAAGGAAAAATTTTTTTTTATAAGTTTTCTTCTAAAACCGTATAAAATAAAAGTTTAGTAGCGGAATTCAATCCAAATAAAAGTTTAAGGGTAGAATATTATCAAATTGAAGTAGAATGATAAAATTCAATACGTAAAGATAAAACTGTCCCAAGATTGGATCTTGGATTAGACTTTTGAAGCTTGAGTTTGGCCTAACTTGGAGACATTATTAAACGAACAAAAAAAAGTTTTTATTTAATTTTAATTTTAAAATATATTAAAATTTAAATATTTTAATATGTATTTAAAAATTTTTCGATCCTGCCTAGCCTAATACATTGTGTTGAGTTGGATCTTAGATGAAAGTTTTAAAAAATCTGCAATTCGATTCAACTCAAAAACAATTTTAAGGTAGTATTAACTACGGAGTAATCTCTTTAAAACCGAAGAAGATCTAATTATCATGATTCGATCATTGTGTTTGATGATAACTTGAGAATCATATGTGAAAATGATTTTATCGCTGATAGTGATTAGGTCACTGCATTATGGGGTGATGTAAATCCCATTTAAAATGGTAGGAAAGTTTTATTATTGAGAGTGATACCAAAATTATCTTAACACAATTTTACAATTGAAGTGATGCCCATCAAAATAAGTTTCTCTACGAATTTTTAATTTTTATAAATAAATCTTGATTTTTTAATCAATTTATACAAGAGAACTCATATGACCTTCGTTAGGTATGAGTAGGCTACAACTTTGAATTAGATTTATTAGTACCAGTTCATAACTTATAATTTTTCATAGAATACTGAATTCTTATTTTATAAATTTTTTTATTCAATAAAAATTGAAATTATTACTTTTGTTAAATTATGTTTTGCATAATATCAAAACAGTGATATAAAATTACCAATAATCTATGATATTATACTAAACATAATAATTTTAGACCATTAACTATTAAATCACCTTGATAATCTTATCGGTGGCAAACACTACCTATTACATTATAAATGTATATACTTGACATTTCAATGGTTGTTTGGAACATAACAATGGGAAAGATAATGGAAAGGTGTTATAGCGTCTAATATAAAGGCGTTACACTTATAGCATATATATATATATATATATATATTATATACAAAAGCAGAGACATCATTTAGCTGATATTAAAAAAGAAAGTAGAAATTTTGGATGATCTTTTTTATGGGATAAAAAAAATTATTCAAAGATATTTATTTTTACATATTGCATTTAACATAATTACTTAAACCTATCAAAAGTTTTTCCAATAAACTTAAAGTAAGGTAAAGGATGAAATTAGTATTTAAACATTTTATTTAATTTCATGCATTATATCATTTCTTATGCAACAAGTATACCACAAATAAAATAAATGATTATTTCAAATATAGGATCTAATCCAATTTTTAATTTAATTAAGTGTATTATTTTTATACTTCCATTTATCTATTTTTGAAATTATAAAATGATAGTACAAACATATCTTTTTGATTTCCAAAAAAAAAAAATTTATTTTGACAAAATATTAAATTTATTGAAATAACCTATTAGCGTATATATTAAAATCAATTTTAAAATCCACGTTATAATTAGTTAATATAATTGTATATTTTAGTCTTTATTATCATAAAATTAATAGTTAATTGATATTTACTGTGTTTGATTTAATGCATATTTATATGGAATGCTTTTATTTAGTTTTTATTTAATTAAAATGTTTTTGTTTCATTTTAGTTATTGTGGATTGGCGTTTAATGAAAAGTGTTGACATCAGCATTGCCTCTTCGCAATCTATGTCATCGTGGCCTAAAATTTCAATAGATATCAGCATTTTTTATTTCTCTAATATGTACTTTGTTTAAACTCAATTGTTTATGAATTGTTTGCAATTTGCAATGGATTATGACAATTTTAAATCATACATTCAATAATTAGATCATTTTAATTTTCTAAAAAATTTGATATGTAACATTTATATAATTAGAATATAAAAAATAAAAATTAGATTGAACGAATATAAATGATAAAATTACAAAAATATATAAAATTAAATTAATTTTACATAAATAAATCCCTTTTCTAAAAAATATATATTAGTATAATTGCTTAGAGCACTGGCCGATTTTGTGATGTCCAAGAATAAAAATTAAAAGTGGTCTAGAATTTTTAATCAAATAAGTTTGTTGAGAATTGATCAAGTAAAAATTTCTGACTGCTTCAAGGTTCATATACAAAAGTCCAGTTGGCGCAAGTGGGATGTCACTCTCATCCATTCCTCAACAAATGATACAACATTGAGACCATATGGAAATAATTAATTGGTGAAATAAGGACTTTGAAGTTTGATACACACCATTTTAAATTTCATTTGGGTATTTGAGATCTTACCACATAAACTATCAAGCTGTCCACTTCGCAAAATAGAAATAGAAATAGAAATAGAAATAGTCTTTGATTTGTACGGCACCGAAGTGCATAGTAGTAGGAGTCTTAGTGCCTTTCTCTGCCCAAAATGGCCAAGATTTGACCTCACCTAGCATATGCCTTGGCATTGTGTTTGATAATCAATAATGTAGCTACTGACAATGAGCCTTATGATGCATCACCACCCTACCAGCATAAGCCACCTTCATACTATTATGAGTCACCTCCATCTCCTCGATACATTTATGAGTCACCACCCCTTTCTTCGTACATTTACAAATCGCCACCGCCTCCTCCATATGAATACAAGACACCACCTCCTCCATATGTGTACAAGTCACCACCACCTCATCCATATGTTTATAAATTACTATCACTTCCTCGATATGTGTATAAGTCACCACCACCTTATCCATATAAGTCACCACCGTTTTCTCCATATATTTACAAGTCACATCCTCCTCCTCCATACGTGTACAAGTCACCATCTCCTCCATATGTGCACAAATCACCACCACCACCTCCTCCATATTTTTATATGCCACCTCCACCTTCTCCATATGTATAAAGTCCCCATCACCACTTCCATACATGTATAAGTCACCTCCACCTCCTCCATATGTGTATAAGTCACCTCCTCCTCCATACGTGTACAAATGACCACCTTCTCCATACGTGTACAAGTCACCACTACCACCTCCATACGTTTATAAATCGCCACAACCTTCTCCATATTTTTTTAAGTCACCCCCATCTCCTCCATATGTATACAAGTCCCCACCACCACTTCCATACGTGTGTAAGTCACCTCCACCGCCCCTATATGTCTATAAGTCACCAACACCTCCCCCATATGTCTACAAGTTACCACCACCTCTCCCATACATGTACACATCCCCACCACCTCCTCCATATCTGTAAAAGTCACCTCCACCTCCCCCATATATCTACAAGTCACCACCACCTCCTCTATATGTCCACAGCTCACCACCACCTCCCCTATATTACAAGTAACCTTTAATCTCTTTCTTCGTGTAAAGGTCCCCTACTCCTCCATCTTCATCTTCATCTCTATCTTCTTCTCCTCAATTTCCTTGTATCTGCAAATTTCCACAATCACTTTTACCGTCACCTTCTTTCCTCAAATTTTCAGGTCTCCAGGCCCCCCATCTACATTCCTTGCGATTCCATATTACTACAAGTCTTCACCGGCTTCTTCTCCACCTCCTCAAGTTCCTTACTACTCAGTCAATTGCTATTTCTAGTCAATTAATTAACCTAGTTATTTTATAATGCATCTATTGTTTCTTTACACGCCCTGCAGTTTCACTATCGTTTCTTTTATCTAAGATTGACGTATGTATATGCTTGTTGTTGTTGTCATAACAGAAAGTATTAGCACCAAAAAAAATCACCAGTTGTTTTCTAGTAAGCCTCGGTGATTACTTCAACCCATACTGCTCATTGAGGGTAGAGGAATTGCTATGTTCTCAAGAACATAATTAAATTTATATTTATAATTTAAATTATCATGTATTCTACATCAGTTTATGGATATACGTGTTAGCGTGCTTATGTACTAAGATGCAAAATAATGCAATATAAAGTCTCAATTACTGTACCGAATTCTCTCCATTTCTTTATTTGTGGGCAATCGTTGTAATTTCTCATTTGTTTTCCCTTAAAAATTTAATATGACTTGATTGAGTTAAATTAAACTCCAGAGTCAAATTGCAAAATCAAGTTAGGTTTATCATATTAAAACAATTAGTTAACTGAAAAACAAGGTGCATAAGCTTTTGTGCATCTCTATAGTTTTTTTTTTTTATTTTATGGTTGCTGCAAAGCTGTGGATAAAATAAAAAAAAAAAAACTTCGACTCAGTAAAAACATGGGTTAGTTCAAAGCCCAAAATATGTTTTGTACTCGATCTTCCAAATAAAAATAAAAGAAAATTATTGGGGTTTGATGCATATCAACATTTTCAAATATATTATTTTAAAATAAAAAGTAAAAATTAAGAATTTTAAAAAATAAAACTAAAAAGGCAAAATAATATTTTTATTCTTTTTCTTGAATGAGTCAAGTGTAAATATTAAATTTATCCATGAGTTTTTATGCAAATCTATCCTTTTAAATAAAAAATAAAACTAAAATTCTAAAGAGGAAAAAAAGTCCCAATTAAGAGATTTTTTTTATTGATGGAAATACAAATAAATAAATATCTATCTATATATATATATATATATATAAACCTTTGTGATGTTTTGGATAAAACACCTGCTTTGCGAATTTTTTTAATAATAAATGTTTATATTAGAATAGAATAGAAGAGTGTGTGTTCATATTAATCTGTTATCGTCTGTTGGTTCCTCAATTTGAAGGACAACAAGCAAATAAAATAATAAGTTACTTTACTAACTAATTTTCAATTAATCAAAGCAAATCCACTTTAATTTATTTTAGAATTTTAAGTTTAATTCAAAGTTAATAAGAGTTGCAGCTAAAACTCCCCAACTTACTATGCCCAAAGAATTTTAAAACCACATATTGCACCACCACTATATTTAATATTTTCAAACTACATATATGCTAAATAAGTTTTGAAATAATATATATCACTACTAGAAAAAAATTAAATAAATCAAATTATATTGGTTAAAATATAAAATAAATTATTATACTTAATTAAATTTATATATTACTTTCCACCAGTGAAAAGCAAGGCTTTTTTATGGTAATAATATAATTTTTTTATTTATGAAAATAGGCTATTCTCATATTATTTACCGAAATAAGTTCATTTTTTAAATTAATTAAGAAACCAATATTTCAAATGACGATTTCTAAATTTATAAATTTTAGTTGAGAAATCGTCAAATCAGATGGCGATTTCTCAACTTATTGTAAGAAATTGTCAAATGGGATGGTGATTTCTCAACATTCACAAAAACAATTGTAAAATCTGGCAAAATTCGATGACTGAAAAGAAGAAATTGAAAAAATAATTGAGAAATCGCCATATCACATGGTGATTTCCCAACATGGGAATTTTTTTTTGATTTTTTGGCTTTTTTTGTCTTTTTTTTTAAATTATAAGGGTCATTTACCTGTGACCCTTATAATTTAGGCTGCAACAGCCTTTACAGAGGGATATGACTTATGTCATATCTCTTAAGGTCAGGGTATTTTACCCGTGACCTTTGTTTGATGGAGGGACGGAGGGAGCCCTCTAGAAAAGGAGCTCCCTCCTTCCTCTTTCATATAATCATAATGAGAAAAAAATTTCAAGAAGAATATAATCAAGTTAAAGTGTTATTGAAAGTTAAGTAATCGAGTTAAAACTTTTTTGCAAGTATGTTTGAATTTTATTCGTAAAAGTAATTTTTGATATAATTATATAATTTTTTTTGTAATTATGTTGTATTTTCATTTGTAAGTTCACTTATATTGACTATAATAAATTATACATAATACTTATTTTTATTTTTATGTATGATTTTTTAGATAATTCATCTTAAAATCATACAATTTAGTTTGATTGTGTCAGTATTTTTGTTTGAAATATTAGGGTGGTTTCAATTTTTATTATTAAATATAAATTATTTAGTAATAGTTAAACTAATTTTTGTTATAATTAAGTTAAATTTTTGTTCACTTGATGATTGCAAAGAAGAAGTTAAATTTAACTTTGAAGCATTCAAATATTTCAAAGGTATGTAATTTTTTTTTGTAAAAATTTAGTTTAACTTTTTGTTTTAAGGCTAGGTAATGATGAATTTAAATTAAATTTTTTGTTGTAGAAAAAATTTTGATCAATTCAATGGCGTCATCATCATCATCATCATCATCGCTATTGAGATTATAAGAGTATCATATATCATCAAGAGTATTATCTGAGATACTAAATTATAAATTTTGTTAATGATATATTTAAAACTAATCTTTTCTCAACGTCATTATTTTCGATGATAAAACATACATCATTAGAGCGTACAATTGCGTATACATAATATTTATTTCCATCATATTAAAACAAAAGAGAGATCATTAATTCTTGATTAACTAATATTTACAATCAATTGAAAATTCGATTAAATGGTAAAAATTTATTCTCACCTGTAAGGTTTTAGTCTTGTTAGGTAATCTAGATCTCAAAATATTTAATAAAATTTAAAAACTCCTTCATTTTTCAATTGTTTGATTAGTCCATGATTATTAAATATACTTTTCTTAATATTAAGATTGAAAATTAATTTATTGAACCTTCAAAATTCTTTTTTTATTTAATTTATAATGCTAAGTTTCAAGCACATAGTTTGGGTTATATTTATATATAAAAAAAGAACAAAAAAGTTAATAATTAAATAAGTTATCATAAAAAATGGATCTTTTTGTAAGCGGGATCGATTTGTCAAAATTGAAACCTGTCAAGTGGGGTCCCTAGTTACATAGGGAAAAAATTCAATAGACAATAATTAATGGTGTTGCCAAAATTTAAAAAAAAAAAACAAATAATGATAGCTTGGATTTTTTTCCCATTCCCATTAGTTTGAAATTTTTAGAAATAAAATACTAATAGTCTTTGACATTTTTATTTACGAATTATTAATGTATAAAAAGCTCAACCTTAGAAGTTTTTCTTAGCCAAAAGTTCAAAAGTATATTTGGAATAAATAAGATAACTGATCATAATACTTTACTCGATAAGTTGATAATAATTGCATAAGAACTTGTGATATATATATTTGTCTTTCTTACAATTTTACAAATAATGAATTATTGACTTTTTGCACAGGATACTCGACTGGAAACACGATCACGGAAAGCATCTTTTGAACCACCGAATCCATTAATTGAAGACTATTTAAGAAGAACTGGATTTTACCATGCAGCCCTAATTAATTGTTGTCAATATGAGGTAGGACTAACACATGCGTTGGTTGAACGATGGAGGCCTGAGATGCATACGTTTTATTTTTCATGCGGTGAATGCAGAATCACACTAGAGGATATTGCACTTCAACTAGGTCTACCAATTAATGGAAAGGAGGTAACAGGGGGAAGTCTGTTATACTGGGAGGCTTTATTCGAAGAATTGTTAGGTGTGATCCCTTCTGAAAACTTCATTCAGGGTTCAACTATCAAAATGACTTGCTTGATAGAAATGTTTCGTTATATCCCTGAACATGCAATTGAACAACAACTGGAATCCGCTACTCGAGCTTATATTTTATATGTCATTGGTGGAATATTAATGCCCGATAAATCTAGAAATCGAGTACATTTGATGTATCTTTCACTTTTGGCAAATTTGAATGAAGTGAGGAAGTATAGTTGGGGTTTCACATATTTAGGGTTCTTGTATAGGGAACTCTGTCATGCAACAATTGGGGTGACACATGACATAGGTGGCTGTTTAATGCTACTACAATCATAAGCATGGTACTGGCTTCCATTTCTTGCGCCGATAGTTAGAGAAAATTATTTATATCCCCTTGCGTTAATGTAATAAATATAAGTATTATATTTATTCTTCGAGAACTTATATTTGCATGCGAGTTATTCATATTTTACATGTATTTAAACAGATAGTGCAGTCCGAAGCAGTTTAATCATACAACTACGAACATTAAAAGCATTAGAGTATAACTGGATTGTATGTGACATAATACGATAAATTTTGTAATAGTTTACCTTAAGTACGTGCATTTTTAAGCTAACTTATTGCATATGATTAGTATTAATTTTTGTCTATTATTTCACAGTTTCTATAGAGGCCATATATTGCAGATGAAATAGTGGAATGCCTTCCATCAGAAGCCTTCCAAAATAGCCAAATCCGAAGCTGAAACACAACATTAATATGTTTTTAGATTGTGGAATGGCACCAGTTGGATAGGGTCTTACGCCAATTTAGGATACAACAAGCAATCCCCCAACCACGTATGAACCTTGACAAAGTTCACAAAGTTGATATGCGCAGCAATCATGTAGAAAACTAGGTTGAAAGACATGCAAATTGGATCCAATTTTAGAGAAAACATTCTAGATGAATTGTTTAGGGTCCTGAAATTGTGTACAACAATTTCTCACCATCAGATGAATACATCAAATGATTTTATACTCAAAACTGAACATTTATTTTCCCATCGTCTAACTTCAGGATGGGAGAAGTAGCTCACATTATCAATAAACTTCAAATCCAGACCTTCTTATGGAGCTTCATAGGTGTACTGAACGGCATGAAATTAGTCAGAGGACGAAACAACCTATTTCAGCAGAGGTTGATGCTACCAATGCACTAGGATGTCCTTCAGTCATCTTGAACTAAAGCGTAATCTTGGGATATCATCTAGTCACAGGTATTCATTCGATCATGGTGGGGATGTGGATAATAGGTGCTATCGACCGGCACTAGTAGGTTAGATGCCAACCTTTTGACTCCTATGCAACTAGAAGTACTTATGAGAAGCATATATCAGTTTAGAGCCCCCTTGGAGAGTGGTACCCTCCTTAATTTTGGCCTACCACGTGCCACTTCCATGGGTAGTCGGTTAGGGTTTTTGGATTAGCCGGACATTACTAGGGTTATGAGCGAACATAGAGATTTTATGCTGACTTAGGAAGAAACCACTGAAGAAGATGCATCAACGATGGAAGTAAGAGCCCAAAGACGTCAAACTAGAGGCGTACGCGGTAACGAAGATGAAAATATTGAACGAAGAGTATTGCCACCACGTAATAGGAGAGCTCCGCATTGTTGTTCTACACCGCGCGATAGGGCTTCCCATCAATAGATATCCCCTTGTATTACTCACTTGTATTATACAGTTTATAGTCTTACAGTTTTATAGTTATGCAGTTTTAGGGTGTTATATAATGTTATAAATGTTATATTTCTTATGTTGAAAGATAATTAATACAAAATATTTTATTATGTAATTACATTGATATAATTTATTTTAGAATAATTATGTAGGTAACATCTTAAATGCATTATATCGTTATATTATTTTACAATAATTACTAATTATATCTTAAAGATATTTTTATAATAGTAATTACATTGATATAATTTATTTTAGAATAATTATGTAGGTAACATGTTAAATGCATTATATCATTATTATTATTTTACATTAATTAATAACTATATCTTAAAAATATTTTATAATAGTAATTACATCGATATAATGTATATTAGAATAATTATGTAGGTACCATGTTAAATGCATTATATCGCTATTATTATTTTACAATAATTAATAACTATATCTTAAAGATATTTTATAATAGTAATAATATTATTTTTTATAATATGTGTTTCTATTTTTTATGCTGCAAGATAAATAAAAAATAACTTTAATTGCATTTCATTAAAAAAATAATATTTACATCATGAAATTGAAAGTGATAATCAATGATGCGAACTTTCCCCTGATCTGCCAACTTGATAAAGGCAATTTTTTAGGTTATGGCCTTCATTCCTACATAGTTCACAATGCTTTGGTTGGCCTCTCTCCCTAAAATCCATTTCATTACGAATTTGACTTGATATTGGTCGACCCTTGGGATTTCTCTGCATTTCTAGATTAGGGCACAGCTGTGGACCATTATATTCCGGCCAATAAGCTTCATTCCCGATGGGTTGGAACTCATGTCGATAAATATTGTTTATAGTCTCTAGTCTATAAACACTATCTACACGTAGCATGCAATCAATATGGATATGAGCGCAAATAGCAACAATATGTGAACATGGGTATCCGTGCGCTTGAAACTTTCTACAGTCACACTACCTCTCGTTAATATTTACTTTGTATGTCGAAGCCATAACTCCCCCTTGAGGGTTTTCTAACTCCTCAATCAAGAAAGATTAATTTGTTCATGTAAACCCCCTAATAAGGTGTGAGTTAGCTTTTCTTAGATTTTCTTGCATGGCATTTATGATTGTTTCACAATAATTATGCCCGGCTGCCATCATTGCAATCTGCTTGTTCCCCACCACCATAAATAACTCTGCTAATCTAAAATATATGGCTTTCACCAAAGCGATTATAGGAAGATGATGAGTCCCTTTTAACACCGAATTTATACATTCGGCCAAGTTTGTCGTCATAGGTCCATACCGTTTTCCTTTATCATATGATTGTGCCTATTTCTCCTGTGGGATCCTATTGATTTAATCGATCGCTTCTGCATTCTCTGCATAAAGGTTTTCATACTGCCATTGAAAATGGGGTTATCGTAACTCGTACGCTGAATAAATAACATGATAATTTTTAGACTTATTAACAACTGATAGATAAATATTAAAATTGATAAGATATAAGAGAGTAAATAACCATAAACGTGATTACATACCCATGTTAACAACTTGTCGATGTAACTCTTTATTGTTAAACCTCTTCATGAAATTGGCTGCAATATGTCGAATGCAGTACACAGAATATGCATATGGAGGTTTCCATGCACTAGCTGAGTCTCTGATCACAGATTTTATGGATTCGTGTCGATCAGATATTAAGCATATTGCAGGTTGTCTAACAACATATCTACGTAAGTTGTTGAGAAAAAAAAACCATGCCTCCTTTGTCTCACCCTCTACAATGGCAAAGGCAATTGGTACTATGTTTCGATTGCCATCTTGTGCAATAGCTAACAGTAATGTTCTTTAATATTTTCCATATAATAATGTACTGTCTATTTGGACAACAAATTTTCAGAAGGAAAAGCCTTCAATGTAAGACTTGAATGTCCAAAAAAGTCAATGAAAAATACCCATACCTTGTACCATTTGATGATTGCGGTATGCAGGTATAGTTTGTAATTCCACTATTGTGCTAGAAATAATATGTTGCATTGCTGCCAACCATTTTGGAAGATCATTGTATGATTTATCCCAATCTCCATAGAGTCAAACACTTGCCTTTTGCTTCGCTATCCACACTTTCCTATAAGAGGTCATGTATCCATACCTATTTCGTATCTCGACAACCAAAACTGGGATAAAAATGGCTGGATTTGCTTAAACCAAGGACAAAATGCATGAACATATC
This sequence comes from Adansonia gregorii, assembly GCA_038382025.1. Taxonomy (NCBI): domain Eukaryota; kingdom Viridiplantae; phylum Streptophyta; class Magnoliopsida; order Malvales; family Malvaceae; genus Adansonia; species Adansonia gregorii. The sequence continues at coordinate 4,096 of JBBYHO010533552.1, read as the reverse complement.
ATGTTGGAATCTAGTTTCATGTAATCTTGTGAAATGCGCCCAGATGCATAAGTATGAGGCCCATGATACTTTCTAATCTCCTATACTTGTGTCTTTTTCAATTATCTTGCCCTTATACTCCAGTTACAACTGGCGCCATACATGGTACACTGGTCGTGATATTTGATTGGGGATAATTCTACTACTCTATAAGCTACAGAGTTCTTGATATTATAGTGCTTTATAGCAAAAACCAAGGCCTATTTTGTTCCGAACTGCATCCTAGTGTAGAGCTCACTAACAGATGGATTCCAGCTTTTCAAAAACTCTAATGTTTGAGCATATTCTAGAAATTATGCTACATGCCTTGTATCCAGATCGAGAGTGCGCATATGGAGAAGTGGCTCATACTGATGAAGAAGATCGCTGGCTCAACTAGTAGATGACAGATGAAAAGCACTGATTTCACCATTGATATCTGGGCATGGATCATGGTTGTCATCACTATCATCAGCTTCAACATACTCTTCCGGTTCACTAAAGTCACCAACATAATCACCATGGGCTCCATATGACATTTCAGGATCAGCAGCAGATAAACTTGGCCCTCCATATTCCATTTCAACAGCTCTAATTGGAAAGTCTATCATTATAAAGTTATTTGGCTCATTATCTTCATAGTTTGGAATGATTGGTGGCACAGATAAATAATGAAAAGATTCATACAAATTATTCATCACCACTTATGCATTTGAAGGAGGTTGACATTTCGGATTCTCAAATGGCCATGACATATGCGCATCTACAGTTAGCATGTATGGAGCTTCGACATCATGATGTACATCCTCAAGGTCGGCATATAACTCAATTACACTGACATTAGAAAATTGCTGATGAACATCAAACATGCATCTGACATCATCATCATCTTCAAGTGGGAACGTCTTCTATCGGACGCATCCTACTCCTATGGAAATAGGAAGCCTATATTTGATATCTGATACCCTGGTTCTGCTTGTAGCTTTGATTTTTGCACCAATTTTTACCTTTAATTACTCTATTATAATGTTTTTATCAATTCTAATAGTTCTAGGATGGTCACTCTGAAAGGTAACACCTTTTTCATTATTGACAATTTCTCCATTAAAATAGACCAGTACAACAAAACTAGTACTCATGTTGGTAAGATTGAAATAACTCTAAACAAAATGCTAACGATTGAAAACTAAGAAACAAAAGAAGAGAATGAAAAAACATTATCACTAAACTGAGAAAACAACAATAGCAGCTGAGAATATAAATGACAATGATGAACACATATTTATAATGCAACATAGTCAACGAAAATTTTTTCCCATTCAAAATGTCTTAATGTGTCCTATTCATTAGTCTAATCTTTGTAGTCTGACATTTACAATCCATACATTAGTTTATCAACTAAAGATGATATCAGAAGGAATCTAATTTCCATATATTAGTCTCATCAACTTTTTTCATATCAGACGGAATCTGATTTCCATGCATTGATCTCATCAACTTTTTTCATATCAGCAAAAATCACCTTTCTCATGTATTAGTCTGATCAACTTATTTCATATCAGAAAGAATCTGATTCTCATGCATTAGTCTTATCAATTTATTTCATAGCAAAAGAAATCTGATTGCATGCATAAGTCTCATCAATTTAGTTCATATCAGAAGAAATCTGATTCCCGTACAGTTGTCTAATCAATTTATTTCATATCAGAAAAAATCTGATCATTTTGCATTAGTCTTATCAACTTATTTTATTTTAAAAAATTAATTTTCATACATTAGTCACGTACTTTCAAATATAAATAAAACCTAAAATTGTGAGACGAAATACGAAATCGTCACATGAATTGACGATTTCTCAAAACAAAATAAAAGACAAAAAAACAAAAAAAATTCTCATGCTGGGAAATCGCCATATGTTGGGAAATCGCCATATATCAATTATACTTTCAATTTTCGATCTCCAGTCATCGAATCTTGCAATTGTTTTAGTAATTGTTAAGAAATCACCATCTCATTTGACGATTTCTTACAATAAGTTGAGAAATCGCTATCTGATTTAGCGATTTCTCAACCAAAATTTACAAATTGAGAAATCGTCATTTGAAATAGCGATTTCTCAATTAATTTAAAAAATTAACCTATTTCGGTAAATAATCTGATTTTGACCTATTTTCGTAAATAAGAAAATTATATTATTAATATAAAAATGTCGAAAATCAATCAATTGAGCTCTTATTTGGATGGAATATAATTATTATACATTTTTTCCATGTGTTTAAGAAAAATGCTTTAAAAATGATTTCCTTTTCTCGGTACATAACAGAAAAATATCATGTAAAAACAATATTTCTTTTACATCATTTCTGGCCCCGTGAAAATTGTATCTTCGTTGACCAAAAGAATTAACGGTGTTAAAATTTTTCATCCACCGTAATTAAGGGCTAAATTAATTATAAATAAGTGATTGTAATAAAACAGAAAAGGTAGATGAGCTTATTTTGTGGTCTAATCTTGGGATTAAGGATTTCAAAATTAAATTTTGGCACTTTAATTTAATGAAAAATTGTCACAAAAATTGAACTTTTGAACTGACAAATATAATTATTATTTATTTTTTAAAAATTATTGTCATAAATATTTTATTATTAATAACATTTATTTAATTTACATGTAATAAATTTAATTTAGTTAAAATATTTTTATTAAATGGTAATATCAATTATTATTTATTATATTATTTAATAACTATTAGAATAATATTTATTTTTTATGATATAATATTAGAGGCGGTAATTGGGCGAGTTCGGGACGGGTCCTTTCAGGTTCTAATTTTTTTGAGTTCGGGTTGATTCAGCTTTGGGCTAATTCGAGTTTGGGCCAATTCAGAATCTGGCTAATTCAGGTTCGGGTCAATTCGAGTTTGGGTTTAGGTCGGGTTTGGGTTTAGGTCGGGTTTAAGTTTGAGTATATTTTACATCATTATTTTATTTTATATTAATTTAATCACTTTTACGTAATTTTGAGTTCTAAACCTAGGCACGAATTTGGCCCCATCTAGCCTTACAAAATCTTAGTTCGGCTCTATAGGCCTATCCATGGCTTGAAAAATTTTTGAATTCTAAGCTCAAGGTCGAATTTATCCTGGTCGACACATTTAAGTACAAATCATTGTTCATAATATTTAAAAGTTAGTTTTATATTAATATTTACATATTTTATAATTAAATTTAAATAAAATATATTATTTTATTTTAAAAAAATATTGTTTCAGGTCGAGCATACTTGAAACTTAAAATCCAAGACCTAGGTTTAATCGTACCGGGCCTATTGTGGTGGGCAGGCTGTCTAGCCTATGGACAGGATATCTGGCTCATGGGCAAGTCTAGTTACTAATTTAACATGTGATTTTTTTTTATTTTGATATGATATTATCTATTATGGCTTTAATATTTTTTAATTTATCTTATTACTTTTTTATATTATTATTAGATTCTAATTATCATTACTTGAAATCATAATAATAATAATAATAATAATAATAATTTGAAAAAAGTATTTAAAATTTTACTACCAACATGCATAAACTCTTAATATTTAATGAGTTTAACTAATTAAATTTAAAAAATAATAAATTAATTATATACTTTATTTATAATACTTTCAAAGCTCATGATATGATTTATTTTTTGATAAATTATTATTTTATCATATATTAACATGTTCAAGGATCGAGCTATCCACTTGGCCCAATTAGGCCTTGGCTTGGGTTCTTATATTTTGGTTTCAAACTAGTCCAATTCGACTCGGAACAGTTATTTTAAATTAAAATAAAATATATTTTATTTGATTTTAATTATTAAATATATAAATATTAATAAAAAATTCTTTAATGCAATGAACAATAATTCTAGCTTGCACAAGCAAGTTTAGGCATATTAAATAAGAGTCTGCACTTGAGATTTTAAAAAATTCAAGCTATGGCTGACCCAACCTATAAGCAAGTTTAATCATATATAAAATATAAATTAAATTTTTAATATTTAATTAAATTATATATGGTATTAATATTCAATATTTA
>JBBYHO010533541.1:1390-16103 GCA_038382025.1 Adansonia gregorii | reverse complement strand
ATTTTAATTTATCAAAATTTTGAGAAATCAATTCACCCCCTCTTGATTTCATTCACCACCTAAAGGTCTAACAAAATATTTGTAAAGATGAGTTGAATTCAGCTTATTATTCAAAATATTAATTTACAAAATAATAAAAACGAAAATCTAAAATCTAAAATCTGAAACAATTTTACCAAAAAATTTCAAGAGTAGAATATTGTCAAAATTCAAAAATTAAGTACTAAAATTGATAATTTGACATTTCATGGTATAAAATACCAATACGTATTTTTTCTTAAATATTTGTGATTTTTCAGCGTGCGTATCGACATAAATACTGTGTAGGTACAGGTAAAATAAACAACAATTGATTTGCCATTTTCATGAAAAATCTAAAAAAATTCCTTAAAAAAGGAAAATTGACCTTGATATCATTTACAAAAATGAATTTCAAATTTTGACTAGAAAATATTTGAAAACCAATTTTTCTCTTGAATTTTTATCCTTTTTATCTGATATTTATGTCAATGACCTTTGAAACTGCATTTTTTCCATCATGTGCATACGTAACCATTTAGATGTAGATAAATTGGTCTTGAAACTACCTAAGTGGCTTGAAAAAGGTCAACCTCTATTAGGCTGGCCATTAGATTCTCAATCTAGAATATTTAAGACTATGAAAAAAAAGGGCCTGACGAAATTAGGTATCTATAATAATTAAGGTAACTTCTAATCATATAGATGTTTACTTCTTAATTTAAAATTTTTAAAGTTTACTACATGTAAGTCCCTCCCTAAATATCTATAGAGAAGTCTAATTATTTTTGTGTTTACTACTACATATAACGCTACACTCTATGTGATAAGTATCCTTTTAAGTGCTATCAGAGCCTATAGGTTACGAATTACATGTTGTAAATATAGGCTAAGTCATGGTGATTGACATCTTGATGTCAGATGTATTTTGGACCATATATATTTTTTTATAAGTGTTCTTAATTTTGGACAGCATAAGTTTGGATTAAATACATGTTGAACTGATGAAACTTAGAAGCATAAAAACCATGATTTGAGGTTTCATCTAAGAAATTGTCTAATGATTTTTTTTTTGTAAAAATTGATTTTTATGTTTTGATTTTACCATAAAATATGTATAGAAATTAATTTTAGTTTATTTACGCATGTTTTTATGCAAAAAAAAATTAATCTTGGATTAATTATGATGAAAAATAAAGCTAAACTTTATTAGGTAACTTTGGATGAGTACTTGCATCCAATGCACCTCGAAATTTTTTGGAAAAGTTGCATAGGTTTTTTGCATCTTAGAATAGCCAGTTCATTGTTGAAAAGATGGTTCCTAGATATTTTCAATTGTTGAAGTATACGGTAAGCTAAAGCCACATCCCAAGCTAATTTAAGTAGAGCAATATGGATAAAAAATAATTGCCATCATGTTTGCGGCCATGTTCCACTTTTGGCAGCATCCAACTAAAATTTCCAGCACATGAAACAAACCCTAAACATCCTCCAAAGATGGTGATCAATGGCCATTAGCATGGCCAAAGAGATTGCCTATATCGGAGGCACTACATGGTAGAGTCCCACTTTGTTTGGAACCAGTTTTTTAATGCGAGTAAAATTCCTAAAAATAAAAAAATTTAATTCATTAAATTATGGGATAAGTTTCAGTTGGATTAGATAAGTATTAGTTAATGGATAAGAATCCTAAAAGTTAGGATTAATTATAAAGTTTTAAGTTTATAAGGTTTCTTTAGGATATGTTTTAATTCCTTTAAAATTTTGAAACTTGTTTTCCTAAATTGATTAATTAAATAAGTTACCTTTATTTTAATTTTAAATATGTTAATTTTAGAAACCTATTTAAGCATTCATTTATCAAAATTTGTCCTTGTTGAGATAAATTCCTAAAAGTTAGATAATGTTTGGATTAAAATAAACTTCCTAAAAGTTAGGAACTTGGTTAAAAATATTTTAAAACTTATGGCCAATTCTTATAGATACCTTGGTAAATATTTTAAACTTGTTTTATTTATATTTATACATGGAATACATATGATCACCATATGACATTAGCTAGACATGAATGTTATTTATAATTAGATTATAAAAGCATAAAAAAGATTAAGGAATAGACCATAGCTTGACTAGGTCATGGATGTTTAATTTTTAATTTTGGTATTTAATGTTATAAATATGGTCTGCAAACCCTATTTTATCTTTTTATTATTTAGGGTTATAATATTCTTTTCTCGCTTTACTCCCTTTAATTGTAACTTGAGGTTTCTTTAAATTTGCATAATTGTTACATGGTTGAGATCTAGGATTAAGATAGTATTAAAAAATTTATAAATTTTGAGGTGTAAAGGAGGTGTTGCTAAGACAAAGTCCAAGGAGATTACCATAAAGACTTATGTGATATGTGATTGGTGTCCTCAGGAGATTGACCATTCAGCAAACTAGTTTGGTTGAAAGTCCATAATCATCCTACTAGATTGCATGTGGTAAATTTATTTTACTTATTTATATATATGTGTGTGTGTGTGTGATATATATGTATGATCAAATAAATGCCAACTTCATTCAATCAAAAGCAAATCAATGAGACTTAAATAATATTTAATTAAATGAAATGTCTTGTTAAATATTGAGCCCATGCTTAAGCATGCTTAGACGCCTTCCATTGTTCACAATTAGACACTCGAGTTCAGGCTGAGGCAATTTATTGAGTCGATTAAGGTCTTTTCTACCTGAATTACTTAAGTTATGAATAACAAGTCTTACTTAACTGCTATTGTATGGTTCGGATATGTCACACTTGACCATAATTTAAAGCAGTGGTTAGGTAAAATACATATGACATATCAAGGTAAAGAGTTACTACTTAACTGATCTTGGAGTTGCATAGATATGCAATTAGTAAACTAAGTTACTTAATTAGTTCTTGCATAATTTGTTGAGTCAATCAAGGTTGCAGATGAAAGGTGTCCTCCTCATTATGAAGATTTAAACATATTAACATTATAATGAAAGGCTATAATTTTGATAAAATAATGAGAATAATCACTAAAGTATTACAACATGATTACTTAATACACATAATTGATTCTAAATATGTTCCAAAATCATAAAAGATATAAACAGGAAGCATGACTTCAAAGTTGCCATTGCGTAGCATATTGGATGCTAACAAGTTGATGGGATCAAATTTTGTTAATTGGCTCTAGAATGATAAAATTATTTTAACACAAAAACGTAATGCCTATGTCCTTAATGAACCCTACCTAACGAGCCCGCTATTGATGCTTCGCAAGAAGAATGGGATGCATATAGTATTCATAAAAATGATCAAGTCGTATATGTTATGATGGCTAACATTGCATCTGATCTCCAAAAGCAACATTAGGACATAGATGCTCTAAATATCATCTGGAACCTTAGAGAACTATTTGATAAAGAAAGATACACTGAGAAGTTTGGCATCTCAAAGAAATTTTTCCAAACAAATATGACAGAAAGCATTCCTACTAGAACTCATGTGCTTAAGATGATTAGATGGATCACCATTTAAGATATTTAGGTTGGTCTATAGATGGTGAGTTAGCCATTAATCTAATTATTTGTTCTTTGCCTCTAAGTTTTTCCCAGTTTGTGTTGAGCTTCAACATGAATCATATAGAGACATCTTTTTTGGGATTATTGAACATATTGTCTACGACATAGAAATCTCTCACCAATAAAAAGGTTGCCTACTTGGTTACTTTTACTTCTAAAAAAACTAAAGAAAAAGGAAAAAAATGAAGAAGGGTAATGTTTCTTGGCTTAAAGAGTTTGAAGCTGACTGGTAAGGTCAAGATTAAGGAAAAAAATGATAAGGGAACTTGTCACATTATGGAAAGCCTAGTCATTAGAGGAGGAACTGCAAAGACTACCTTGAATTTATCAGGGATAAAAAGTTGAAGGAAGTTTCCACCTTAGGTATAAATTCATAAATTCATTTACTTTCTTTTGGTAAAAGATGCTTGATTATTATTACTAAGATTATTTAACATATTGTAGGGACCAATGATAAAGACAAGGAGAAAGATAAGTGAAGATGGACTGTAGAATTGGCAACCTAGATTATGCAAATCAAGCTTGCCAAACAATTTTAAAAAGTTCTAGAAAACTTTTTTTGATTTATTACTTTAAACATTGGATGTTTTATTTTGGCATTATAGATTGATTGTAAGAAAGTTTTTATTTAAGATAAATGTTTTTGAACATATATCTTTTATTATTGGCATATGCATGCCATACTCTTTGATTTCCTTAATTTAATAAATCCTACTAGAAGTGTTATACACCTAAGTCTATAAAATCATAACAATTAATTAAAAAGCCTAATTAACTTAAATTCAAATCTAAGTAAGAATTAAATTCCCTATAAGAAGTCTTATTTATGAGAGATTTTGTGGTAGCATTCATGAACTATTAAGAGTTAATATTCATCAAAAGGTGACAAACAAAGTCATAAATAACTATATGTAATTTTGGAAAGGTTCTAAAGCAAAGAGATTACATATTATATCCATAAGACATAAAACAAATCATACTGCCATTGGCATACGAAAGTGATTAGTTTTGGATCTCAGTGACTAGGCTAATTAAGTTGACTTCCAAAGTTGTAAGATAGTTAGGCCATATGATTGGAATCAAGGTATCATTGTGATCCAAACAATTTTATGACTCGATAATAGAGATTATCAAGAATGAATTAACATATCCTCCAATAAGTAGACATTGAGAACAATACGATTATTTCAAGTGTAAGTGCGAGATGTTAGAGTATAACCTTAAACCAATCGAATTGGGACATGGATACATAGTCAATTAACTCTACATAAGTTACTAGTTAATGTAACAACAAGTTTTCCTTCATGTTGTTAGCATGTTTGACTATTATGAAAACACCAATTGGATGAAGCTCATAAAACCTGAAAGTGCTTATAAATAAATTACAATGAGTTACAATTAGAAGATTCGTATGCGTTAAAGCCTAGTTTCTTAAAATGTTCTTGGTCATCATATTGTCAAAATGGGGTATTGATAATGCTCAAAGATCAACTCATGTTGAGCCTACTTACTTAAGAAGTAGGTAGCCAGTCTTATAGGTTGAAGTATATGAGATACTTAGGATGGCATAGGCGTGTTTGTTTTATGAAACAAGTTCACTAAACATGGCCCAAATGAGAAATACATTTGGTATTAGGTGCTCAAGTCTCTATGGAATATGTTCTCATGTGCCCATTGTGCATAATAGTCTTTAGATTTAAGATATTAAGTCATCTTATATGAGGAGTGTCATGCTTTAATTCCATCATATATAGGTCCACTATAGATGAATGCTTATGGTAGGGTGGTTTTAGGCATGGAATGAATCATATGGTGGATGGATGAGTGATCTACAGAGGATTGACTACTCCTAATGACAATTAGAGACATATCCGGAATGATCTTAACTATGGTTAATTAGATTAAAGCCTTTGGCTAGAGCATAGTGAATTATAAGGAATTGTTTTTTTTGTAGATTCATGATCATTAACCATAAGTTGTAAGATCTAACATGGATTAAAGCATAAGTAGACACAGAACCATGCTCATGTTTGATCTAGGATATATGGTGCAAAGGTAATGCTACACTGATTAGCTAGTGACTAAATGGTTTCTATAAAAGTCACATTGACTCTTCAACATTTGGGTGGTCATGATGGGTTGCTAGATCCCGCTCTTGATTTATGGATATAATTAATTGTATTTATTGCCAACATGTTGGGTACCTAGTGGGTTACATATAATAAGGTAGATTTTTTGAATTAAATCTGATATTTAATTAAGTATAATTTAATTAAATAAAAGGTAATTTGAATGGGGGACTTAATGGAATAAGTTCAATTAAGATTTACTTAAGACAAAATTAGATTTGTGAAATCTATATTTTGTTGTCTAATTAAGACATGAAAAATAATATAGTCTTATTAAAATAGCATATAAATTAAGATATAATGTATTTAGGTAGATAATCACTAGAAATAAGATTTCAGTTAGACTCTGAATTTAATTGAGTAACAAATTTTATATCTCATTAATCCCTTAATATGTTGTTGTAATATTAATTATTTTATAATGAATATTAAAAAATTAAAATTAAGTTAAAAACAGTTTTGACTAAATTAAGGATTTTATAGTGAAAAATCCATGTATACTAGCTAAATGCTATTAAATTTATTTATTTAATTTTATAAATATTTGATAATTATATTTATTAAATAAATATTATTTACTTATTTAGATGAATAAAGAATTTAAATAATTGAATTAGATTCAAGAAAATAACTAGGCCCAAAACCCCTTATTTTGCATATGCAGTATGGATTGATCCAAGCTTGTTGGGCTAAATTGTGAAGCCCAATACCAAATGGAATTCAGCCAAGGGATGGAAAGGATGGCTGACCATTTAATTAACTTAAAAAATGGAAAAGTGTTTAACTTGTTGCGGGAGTTCTAACTAAGTCAAAACTTTTCCATTCTAAATCCAACTTGTGGTAGGATTTAGTACATATATACATGATGGCCTAAAGGCTTGGTATTAGTTTTTAACCTAATTTTGAAATAAAAGGTTTTTTAATATATTAAGAGAATTTGTTTTATTGAAAGTTAATTAGTTTTCTCAAATAATATTCTTACCTACACATACATTTAGAAGATTGTACCACCTCTCTAAGTATTTTTATGGTTGGCACAATCCTGCCTCTTGTTCTACTTTTGGCTCTTGATCTTTTCAAGAATATTAGTTACCTTTTAGTTAAGGCTTAACAAGCCTTCTAATTAGTAATGGAGAATCATCGATTCTCAAGAAGGTTCCAACAATTACTTGTGTGGATAACCGTTAGAGGTAGGACAAGTGTGCAACTTGTAATCTTCAAAAATTTTTTAAGAAACCAAGTTCATGGATTCTTTTTTATTTTTTTTTTTTATAGATTTTGACATCTGAAATCAAGTTAACTTCTAATCATATGGATGTTCTTGATTTAAAAATTTAAAGTTTACTATATATAAGTTCATCCTTAAAGATCCATAAAGAAATCTAACTATGTTTGTATTTACTACTTCTAGTGCTCTTTTCTATATATTTTATTGATCTTTAATAATTTAGACATGTATGAGGTCAGACTTTATGGGATATGGATCCCTTTACCTTGGGCCTGGTTCCGAACCCATAGACGTTCGTCTGAGTCATCTCCAAGCTTCAACAACCCGAGACCAACTTTGAGGGTTAAAATCAGGACATGCTGATGGATCGTCACCAAATTGATGTTTCAAATTTGTACCATAAGTTTCTTACAAAAGCAATGGAAAGTAGTAATTAATATTTAATGCAAAGTAATAGCAATTATAAATCTATAATAATTTTATTACTTACACTGACAGCATGGGACTTTTTGTCAACATAATCTCCAGTACCTCGAGCATGTTAGTGGGTTAGCGTGAAGACTTTCAAAAATTAATCGTATTTAATTAAAAGAAAAATACGTACTTAAAAGAGTTATTTAAATTTATACTTAAAAATTAATCATATCCATAATGTAAATAAATTTAAAACATAAAATTATTTAAAAATTAGTTAATTTTCTATAGCACAATTAACAAAATAAAAGAGAATTATTTAAATTTGAACAAAATTTTAACTTACTTATGTTTTTTATAGCAGCACAAGTAATTCTGTGGCAAGCTAACCATGGGGAGGGCAAAGAAAATAGCGTGAAAATAAAACATAAATATTTTTATACTTGAAGGAATATCCTAACATTATTTTTAACTAATATGTAAAAAAATCTTATAAATTCATAAAAATTAATCTGAAAATAATATCTAACTAATAACATTCTAAACCCTAATAAATAAAATGTATATAGACATAACCCTAAATAAAAAATTATTTTAAAATAATAATAAAAATAAAATACCAGATTAATATATAAGAAAGAACTGACAAGCCAAAAGATGAAAAACGACCATGTAAAACTACAAAAACACAAACAAATTAATCAAAAAAACCACAAATCATAAAAACTAAAAAAGAAAACCTTCAAATCACATAAAATAGAGAGAGTTTAAGAGGCAAGAAAATTTGGAATAAGAGGAGAAACGACGAAAGGGGCTCTAGCAATTGACATTTTATAGCAGAAATATTTTCGATGGAATTTGGATTTTTCCTATGGAAAATGTTTGTTGATTCAATTTATCTCCTAATGTACATTCTGTCGGAAATGATTATTTTCAATGGAATTTTTGAACTATTTTTTGACAGAAATTCCAGCAGAATGTTTTGGATGGAAAATTTCCCTCCAAGATCATATCTGTGAGAAAATGATATTTCCAATGGAATATTCAGTTGGAAAAAGTAAATTTTTTCGAACCAAAATGAAAAAAAATAAATATTTAATTTTTTATTAAATCATGGAAAATATTTTTCTAACAGATTTATCCATCGAAAATTGTTCAATTTCGTCCGTAATAAATTTGGCACATATGAATAGGTACATGGCAAATTTAACTCCAATGAAAATTCTGTCAAAAATATTTTCAATGTTTTTTTTTATGGAAATTCCATTGGAAATACTCAATTTCTATTGGAAATAAGCCTTTCTTTTATGGTGCATGAACCCTTTACCTTCTGCATGTGCAGATATGCAGAAGGTAAAACAAAAAGGCTTTACGTGTCATTCACTCGTGAAAACCTTTTGTTTAAGTATAAATTTTTTACTTTTTCCTAACAAATTTTTTTCATAAATTTTAATTTCATAACCTTAAAAAAGTAAAATTACTTCATATTTTATTTTACTTATAAGGGAGTCGCCCTCACCTCCATGCATGTAAGTTTAAAAAAAAAATTAATTTACATGTATAGTTTTTTTAAAAAAATTATATGAAGGGAAACTGCTATTGTTATATTTTAAAAAAAAAAAAGCATTTTGGGAAAAAATTTGGAGTTATAGTTAATTGCAGAGTTAATTTTTTTAAATATTAAGATAAAAATATTGCGATAAATTTTAATATTTATAGAGTTATATCAATAATTTTATTTAAAAAAAGTGAAAATCATTTATACCCATTTTTTTCTCCGTTTAAAAAAATCAACACAAGTGATTACTAACTTTTTAAATTTTTTTAATCTGAATTTTTTCACCACAAAATAGATGTGCTATGTAATTAAATATAAAACAAAAGTATTCATACAAAATTACCAAGTCAGAAAATAAATTAAGGCCCATTTATTGTTAAAAGCTCCTTTTCGTAGTTTTTAAGATCAAAAGTTATTTTTAAAAGTAAATATAATACTAACCAGAAAAAAATTTTGGCTTCAAAATTTAAAACTATAGTTTGGCAACCTAAACCAAAATGTCAAGAAAATAGAGCTTTTGCAATTTGAAAATTAGTTTTTAGATGAAATAATTTTATTATCTTCATATATCTAAATTTTTATTATTTTAAACATATCTTTTTTTTAATATTTCAAATCCTCAAAGTACTTTTTTACTGTAATACCAATCACTTAAAAGTTTTTAAATTATATTTTTCTCACCAAAATTTTTAAACGTACTTTTTCCAATCAAAGCTTTTTCTAACCTAAGCTTTTTTTTCAACAGTAAAACTAAGCCTAAATTAATTAGATTACCTCACACCTACTTTGTGGATAAAAAAAAACATTGTAATATATATATAGTTTGCATTTAAGATTAGTATTTGATATACGGACAATAAAAATTTTTATCTTCATAAGTGAGTTGGGAATTTGCCACTTATCCCACTTTATGTTTAATTAGTTTTTTATTATATCTAACTAATGCTTGTATAACTTCACTAATAGTATATAAAATAAATTTCTTTGTATGTAATATAATCCTACTTTTTTTTTAAGAAAATTATAATTTTTAGAAAATATGATAGCTTTTTAAGAAAAAAATAATTATTATTTTTAATAAATTTCTCGTACAAAATCACTTAGATCATGAAATTAATTAAATATAGTTTAAATCTTAACCCCTAACCAAAAAAAAAAAAAACCTTTAGCCGGTTATACAAGCTTTCAGTTCCCTCTCAACTTGCAGGGTAGGATTTGTCCATCATTCGAAGAGAGAATGACGGACCGTTAGGTAAACAAAGGTCCAATAAATAATGAACACTCACAAAAAGTGGGTGTCCATCTTCTAGGAAAGGAATTATCAATGGCCATGATGTGGGCAGTGCATGTTTCTCGGTTTTCAGTTGTAAGAAAGTTAACAGAATAAGAGGTTTAGCTTCTGAGGATTTTGGTGCTTATGCTGCTCTCAAAACAGAAGAAGAAAATAAGGTGAAGTTTGAAGGGTCAGAGCTCAAAGTGACGAGGCTTGGGATTGGAGCTTGGTCATGGTGTTCCTTTTCCATTGATTTATGGTCTTTTGCATAGCTTTTTTTTTTTTTTTTTTCCATAAAAGAAAGTTTTGAATTTTGGGTCTTTGCTTTGCTTTTCTGTTGTTTTTGCCTTTTTCAATGCTTGTGTGGATTATTTAGCTTAAATGTTTCCTTTTTTCTTTTTCTCTTTCTACGTAGCAAAGCTAAGGGATTACCTTTTTAGTCAATGAAGCTCTTTCGCCAATGGCAAATATACCAGAAAGAAAGTAAAAATGAAATATAAAATGAAGAAGATGACGAAGATGAATAAAGCAACATATAAATGAAAATTACTTGAAAATCATTTATATATATATATATATTTCATTTTTATCCCTGAGAATTGAAGTTATCTAGAGTCTGGACCAAGGAAAAAAAGGGCATTGTTTTTTTTCATCACTTCCCCCCCTCCCCCGGGTGTAATCTGAGTGTTATCTTACTTTTAAACTAGTACATGAAAAATGCCATCTCTAGTAGTGTATAAGGTAGTTCATAACGAAATATAACATCCAAAACATTTCTCTGCTGAAATTCTCCTTTCTCAAAAAATGTTACATTGAGTTATCTTGTTGCATTTTTGATTTTCCTTCTTTTTCTCAAGTTCTGTCTAATTTTCATGGTTTAGAATTATTATATTCTTCCCAATTACAATATTAGATTTAATTTGTGCTAATGCCATAGTGCAGAATGCTGTATGGAGAATGTTCTGTATAAAAACTTAAACTTATCCTCATTTGTTGCTGAAATTTCTGAGTCTACCTGAATGTATTATTCTTTTATTTTTTTTTCTTACATCTGATTGATTTGTACATTGCTACGGAGGCAGATAGGAAGATGAAAGCTGCTAAGGCTGCTTTTGATGCGAGCATTGATCATGGTATAAACTTTTTCGATACAGCTGAAGTGCATGGCTCGACGGTAAAGAAACAGGGTTATCTATCTACCTACCTATCAGCTCATTTATTTTATTTTCTCTATTTGTAAGAATATTATCTGTGGTTTCATTCTTGCAGCTGTCCTTGGGTGCCATAAATTCTGAAACTCTGTTCGGGAGCTATATTTCTGGAATTTATTTGAGGACAGCATTTCTACTTTAGAATTCTTGTTGAAGGAAAAAGGCAGAATTATCTTGCTCCAATTTTGTTATCTGCTTGCTAGCTCTTTGAAAAAACTACATTGTTGTTAAAGATTTATAAAGGAAAGGAAAAGAAAGATGTGGAAGTTGCTGTCGGAACAAAGTTTGCAGCTCTTCCTTGGAGTTTTGGTCGTCAAGAGTGTCCTCAATGCACTCAAGGATTCCATTTGTCGACTTGGGCTTTCACCAATAGACCTTTACCATATTCATTGGTTTGTGCTCACAATGTTCTATAGGATTTATCAATTGTTTTATGAAATGTCATTCCTCACAATTATAATATTGAATTTAAGGCCTGGAGTACGGGGAAATGAAGGTTGTTTGCAAAGCAACCATTTCATTGAAGAATTAACTCTGTGTAGCTGGTACAATTGGCTGTTTATGCAGCCCAATGATGTTGAATAGAGGCTGAGTCATTGAAAAACCATTTTTCAGGGTGTATTGATGGTCTTGGTGATGCTGTCGAGCAGGGCACAGTAACGGCTATCGGTCTCTCAAACTACAGTAGTAATATTTTTGCTGTCAATTGCTCATTGGCGCTATTGAGTTTGACTAAGAAATCCTGTATTTATAGTTCATCTTCTTAAACCACTTGCTTCTTTCTATATGAAAATTTTCATTTCTAAGTCACACCTTTATGCCTTGGTTGTTAATCCTGCCTATACATTTGTAACTGTCATCATGTAAAGAATTCCCTACTTCAGAGACTCGACTTCGTGATGCTTATGAAAGGCTTAAGAAAAGAGGAATTCCTCTAGCTTCAAACCTAGTGAATTACAGTCTCATATATAGGGCAGTAGAGCAGAATGGAATAAAGGCTACATGTGATGAACTTGGGATCATTTTGATTGCATATTCTCCTATTGCGCAAGGTAATATCCATATTCTTTGGTTCAATCGGTTCTTTATATTTATTGATGTGTAAGCCTTTTGTTGCTGTAAGGAGATTGACGCTAGAACAAAATAACAAATTAGCTTGTTAGGGGATTGTTGGGAATTGATAGTGTCATTTAACCTAAAATAAAAACTGAATTCATACTTGAGATATGAATAAGACAGGTTAATCCTTTCTTCTGGATAAGCCTTTTGCTGAAATTTTTCTAGAATCAAAAGTTTGAGCTTATCTTTATCCTCTTCTGTTTTTTGGTTTGCTCTCAGCACGCAGTTTCTTATTGTTTTTCAAACTAGCAGTGTGTAAGAATCACCTGACAATTATTGAATCCAAATTTATCACTTAGTTGGAATCATATATGGACAATGTTTATTTTTCAACGGCAGTACCTAATTTTGTTTGTGTGCGTGCATGTGTTTGCATACACAAACAATCAACGTGCTTGTTTATGTCTCTGTATTCTGCATATTGAATATTGCTGTAGTACTTTTACATGTATCTATACAGTGAACATATTACTAGAGTTTTCTTTGGTATTTAGTTTATTAGTTCTTGTTATTTTTAAATGAAGTTGGAGTACAAACGTATGGAGTTTGACTGCTCATATACATTTCCATCGAAATATTGGTGCTTATTTTCAAAATTTAGCCAACCAACTTAACCAGAGAAGAAAGTATCGCTTAACATATCAACGTGCAAGTTCAATTATCCACCAAAATGGGATAGAGTAGTAAACAGAATCAAATAATTAGAGTTTGAAAACAAGAAGAAGTAATGTCTAATTTATGTACAATGTGGTGCATAAACTGAGTGTGGCATAAATATTCCTTTTAAGACAAGGAGGGTAACATAACATCTTTCTTAGCAGGTGCCCTTACGGGAAAATAAACGTCAGGAAATCCACCAACTGGACCTCAAGCCTAGGATATATACTCCAGAGTTTTTAACTAAAGTAAGCCTCAGGAATGGTTCATATCCCAATGTTAATTTCAAACTTGATAGCTAATGTCTTAACAGTGTGCAACTCCAACCTCTCCTTAACAGAATTAATGAAATAGGAGAGAACTATGGTAAAACTCCGACACAGGTTTGCTCCTGTTCTTTTGCTAGTATATCTGCTTACAACTGTCCATTGTTCTGCTGCTTCAAGCCTACTGATGTTTTTAAAAGTATTTATCCAGAAGACTCCTGCATTAGCAACTAAATATTGATCATGTGCTGACCAGCTGACATCTATAGGCATTAGGCTATGACGGCAGTTTTTTCGGGCGTGTAAGATGTGAGCTAAGCTCAGTTACACATATGCACACTGTACACTACAATAACCTCATGGTTCATGAAGCACAGTAGCCGGAGGGTCTAAAAACATTGGTGCCAATGGGATAGTTTTGCCCAGAGTTGGTCAAGAAATTGACAGAAAAGTTGTCTTCTCCAGAGTATGTTTGACTTCCATGGTCCATTCCTCCACCAAAAGGTACATACGGTCATGCACTATGATAACATGCGAATCACCACAAGCCCTCTCATATAGCTTTTATAGCCATCTCAGAAGCTATCTCTACCGCTGCACCAGAAACAACCATAGAGTTTGCAAGCCACAAGCCCTCTGTAATGGCATTTTCCTAACGTGGCATTTATTTATGGTGTTATTCAGTCAGCTATATTTCTCCAACTCAGGTGTGAGTATCAAATTCATACATATGTTCAATTTTTCTTTGTTTGTCCCATATTTAGAGGATCTTTGGAGAGTCATATTTTCATACCGATGTTCGAATATGTATTAAACATAAGGTGTTAGATATGGGTGCTTCAAAAAAAAAAAAAAGCAAGAAGAGTCAGAGCAACATAGCTTCTTAGTAACAAGACCGGCACCATGTTACTTCCATTTAGATACACATCTTTGCAGTTCTAACAAAAGAGGTTTAAGCAGACTGTTCTCTTATCATACTCTTTCATCACGATCGAGTTCGTGACTACTAGATGTGGCATTTTAAATGTGGTGTGATCTTTTGCGAAATGAGCATTTTTTCTTTTTTTCTCTTTTTCCTATAGGTTATGCTGAACTGGGAAATAGCACAGGAGAATGTTGAACCAGTATCAGGAGCCAAAATTACTAAGCGAGTTGTGGAATTTGCGTGTGCGCTTGGGTGGAGAAGAAGCAATCCCAAGTTGACGAGCTTCGCTCATTGGCTTCGAAGATAAGTACTGTTACG